>KL660865.1:26309-67420 GCA_000732775.1 Stachybotrys chlorohalonatus IBT 40285
GCGCCAGTGGTTGGCTGGACGCCACCTGATGGCTAGCATCGTTGGCCTCAACGATATGATTCCTCCAACCGGAGCTTTTGCGAGGGAGGGGCTAGATACGGTTAGGAGTGGTCAGCAAGGGCCACGTCCAATACATATTGTACCTAGCTATCATATCACCTAGCCTTCATCGCATCATCATCGAAGCAACTTCAGCCTGCGAGCTGTGAACTTTGCCGTTGCATTGCTCGGGACGAGACCAGCCGGAGCTTGTTCACGTTTGTGGCTCGTCCAGTCTAAAGACACCAGCTGCGCTTGCGCAACGCCTCGTCACTGCCTCTCCGCACAAGTGCATATCTAGGCTGTCGATCCGGATCGTCTAGGCTGTTTCATCCTCGCCCGATGTTGTCGCTGGCCCGCCTTGGCCTCCTCAAGGAACACGCCGCCGCCTCCTGCTTGCGACGAAAAATTGGTGCGCGTCCATCATCACCAGGTAGTCTACAAGCCGGCAGCTCGGTAGCAGCTTCAGATGTTTCTGGCTTCCAACCGCTTCCGGCTCCACCTGCATCTCATCCATCCATGCCACCCCCCATGTCCCCCAGCATATCCCCTGTCGCAGGTCGTCCGGAAAGGGGCAAGCAGTTGGAGAAAGGGCCTCGAAGGGGACAGCGACGGCGGCTCCTCGTTGGCTTGTGAAGTTGCGTCAAAAAGCACGGGCTGCTGCTCATCCTGACATGCAGGCGTTTTCTTTGTCTTTGGAAGATTATCGTCCCTACCAGGTGCATTCCAGCACAACTACCTCTCCGTGCCTTGCACCGCCCTCGAGCAGGAGCAACACGAGGCATAGGCATTGACAATCAAACATGATTCTGCTTTCCCACATGAACCGACGACGGCTCGACGCACAGAGATGCTGATGCAATCGTGGGCCGCTGACCTTGCTGGGTCTGCCAATCTCTCCACATGCTTTGCTCCAAGCCAAACAGACATGGGCCGGCCGATAAACACCTGGTCCGCCTGCGGCGTCTCCTCGTAGCCTCGGAACCTCGTTGGCCCTTCTTGCATCTGTCAGTTTGCACACACCTGTTCTCTGCAAGCCGCAGCTTCATCACCAACAGTCACGGTTTTGCTGTTGGGCCAGTATGGAAACCTGGCAGTGTAGCATCGCATGAACAGTGATTTGCGACATCGTATTCGAGGCCAACGGCTGCTTACGTGTTGGTTCCTGATAAGGCGGCCGAAGGCGCTGGCTCGCACCCATGGTAACCTCAACTCTCCTGCCCGCATTGGGAGGTGTCCATGCAGGGGCACGGCTGCCCGGTATCAAGACGCCAACTGCATGATTTCTCCCGACGCTGAATCCCCTGCTTCTACTTCACACTTTCCCACCGTGGACGGAGCGTGGGCGTACTGGCGGCATTTGACACGAGTCACGGCAGCTGGCGGTTTGCAGGTGCTGCCGATCGCTGCCCTCTTTGTCGTCCTAGCCAGGGCACAGCCAGATAAAGATCGAAGATCATCCACCGTAGTTCGCAACAATCCCATTTTGCCTCGCCAATCCAATCTCACCCACTATTTTCAGGGGTCTAAGTCGTCTCAGGCAAGAATACGCAGTCAGCCTCTGCAGCACGTCCTAGTTCGTCCCTCAGCAGGTCGAGTTATACATATGCACTTGTCTTGCTGCTTATACAAGACAGTACGAGGCTGAGGTCGCTGTTCACCTGCCCTGCCCATCTCACCGTTTTACCAATTTCGATTATTTGATTCGCCCATTCCTCTCTTATTTGGCACCCCTTAGCTCCGTTTCATCGCCCTGATTGGCAGTCCATCCCAAGTACCCCTGGATGTCTAGATTTTGGGCACGGCTGAGACAGGAGCCCGGATGACAAAGACTTCAACGTCCATTAGCCAAATCCGTGTCTAGTCGACAGTGTCGTACAGATACAAATCTCGTCAAAGAACCCCGGGGTTTCCTGGTCTCGGCCGGTAATCTCGGTAACACGAGACGTCCAATATCTCGGGGAAAACAACCACAGGGTCCGACCCAGCCGGTATGATGGTCCAAGCTGTAGCCCGAAACGATAAGCCCCTCGACATTCAAGTATCGTGTTGCCATACTGGTGCTCTAAATGAACCCGCATTGTGACTGTTCGACCCCAAAACTGGGTTTACGAGATTGGGCTGCTGTACGGACGTAACTTCGTACAGATTGCGCTGATTCTCTTGAGGCCTAGAGCAGATGCCAACATGTTTTCTTGATACACTACGACACGCTGCCTTGACTTTAACCGAATATGGTGAACAGGAAACATCCGGCGTCCCAGACACTCACAGAAACTTTCCAAAAAGGTCAGATATAAATTACTCGCGTCATGCAAGCAGGTGCCCCCCACAACTAGCCTGACTGTCTCTTGATCTACTTAGTTCTTCTTGACATTGGTGAAAGAGACGAACAGCTCCTGCAACCCGAGCCCACCAGAGTGGTAAGCAAGGCTTGTGGCTGCCCAATGCCCGCCGCTTGGGTCGTAGCAAACCTCGATGTGATTGTGGCTAGGCGGTGCAAACCAAGGGGGGCGTGATGCGTCGATGGAGCCCGATGGACAACACAGCAAGCCGAACATTAAATTTCTTCTGTGGCCAGTTTGCATGGATGAGTGCTAGTTTGTGTGCCAGCTTTCATTCTGCACTGTTCAGAAACCATCCGATCTCGAGAAGCAATCAAGGGCTTGGTCGAGTGCTCTCCTCTCGATACTGTTCTCTTCTGTGCCTTGGCGCAAACTCTCGCATATCCGCTTCGTTTCTGAGCGAACGGAGGCGCTGACCTTCTCTTTCGTCGTCACGTTCCGCAAAAAGTACCATACCGACTCGTTCCTCCAGTGAAACGACTCTGCCAGCCCGATGGTTGTTGCAACGGTAGAGGATGCTTGGTCCAAACCACTCAGCATGTACATCAGAAATGACCAGCCTGAGATGTCGTCGTGGTGCGAAAGACACCATCTCTCCACCTCCCGCAGTATGGACTCATTTAACATTTGGTCCCATACTACCGAGTCGAGATTGACAAGGGAACGGGCTTCGCACCAAGCGTAGTAGTTGCGGGGATGTCGCTCTGCGGATATGAGGATAACCTTCTTGAATTCATCAACCACGTCGACACCAAAGCCGAGGCGACGGAATTGGCTCATCAGCCATCTACGATGACTCCAGAGAGTCGGTGATTTCGTATGGCGATGAAGACGGCTGGTCAGTAAACTATCGATAAAGTACTTTTCGCGTCGGAGACTCTTCTCTGTGTTTTGGTGCAACAGCATGATCTTGCTGAGCACTCGTTTTCTGATGTTGGCAGCTGTGAGGTGTTCAGGATCCATCAAAAGCATGATTCCCGTGGCCCTTAACGCTTCCTCGTCAGAGACCCAGTTTCCGCGTTTGAATAGTCGGTTGGCTACCAGAAATGCTTGTGTGAGCCGTATCTTTGGAATTGCAATGGCATTTTCATCTTGCAAAAGCGACGCGTCAAGATTAATGGCATGGCTCCGACCAAGAAACTCAATTTCGAGCAGGTCATCGAATGATCGAGATAGTGCCTTGGATATGTCGTCAAAGACCTTGCCATGGTCGCCATGCCCAAGAGCCTCCTTGGTCTTCGCGTCGAGAGCTCTCGACATTGCGGATCGACTTCAGCGTTGAGGCGAAGTGTGGTCTAGGGTAGGATTTGGCGGCGGTTGGGGAAGGGGGAGGGCCCTACGAAGAACAATACCCCACATGAATGCAAAAGCATCGACCAGCAGACGATGACATAGCGGGCTTGCCCACAGTCGGGACTGCTGGCACATTCTCGCCAGCACTCAAATACCTTTCGCCCACTTCCAACCCTTCAGCTACAGAGTTCCGAATTGATAGATCTGCTCGGCCCAGACAATGGTGTCCCTTCTGGTGCTCGTCTTCGCCATCGAGGCAGCCGTGAGAATCATCAACGCCGTGGGCGCCTCAACCATCAACAATCTGGTACGGGCAAACCCTACCTGCTTGCCCACGTGTACTGACCGGCATTTTAGCTCTGGACAGCATACAACTACCTCCCAGTCTCGACGTCCAAATCCGCAGCCCAGCAGCGCAAGGTGCAGGCCGATTACCTCAAGGTGCGACGGGAGCTCAACGCAACAAGCAGCCAGGACGAGTTTGCCAAATGGGCCAAGCTCAGGCGACAGCACGACAAACTGCTCGAGCAACTGGAAAACACGAGTACGTGTGCGCCTTCCCCAGAACTGTGACATGTATATTAACAGAACGCCCTCGCAGAGAAAAGCATGGATGGCACCCGGGCCAGCTTCGACAGATATTTAAACGGTGTGCGAATCCTCCTGACGCGAACGCCGCAATACATCCTACCGTTTTGGTACGCCAAAGAGCCCATGTTCTGGCTGCCGTATGGCTGGTTCCCCTACTACGCCGAATGGATCATCTCGTTCCCTCGCGCCCCCATCGGCAGCGTCAGCATTGCCTCATGGCAGCTGGCCTGCGTAGGGCTCCTCGACATGATTGTTGACCTGGTCAACGGAATTATTGGTCTCACCGCGAGCAGGAGGCAGAAGCAGAAGGAGACTCCTGTGGCAGGACAAGGCAAACCTGGCGCGAAAGCCATGTCCGGGCAGGATGAGAAGAGAGAGCTGTAAAAAAGATATACAGCCCAAATTCAACACAAAGCCTCCCACGACTTCATTACGAAAAATAATTGCATGACGATGGTGATGTATCTCTTTGAAAAATTTGACGCAAAGTTCCTCATTGCGGATGCTGGGACTTTGTAACACGACAGAGAATAACCCTTGGCAGGGTATTTGGGGATTGCTATAGGCAACATATTGACTCTAGCGACCACGGAGAAAGATCGCCAAAGCTTCGAAAGTGCCAGAGGTGTGTCACACGGCGAAAGGCAAGAAACCTAAGCGGAAAAAAAAACAAAACAAAACAAAGTTCTATTCATCGTACTGGAAGTAGTGTGAAGTTGACAGTATCGCGACACCATCCTCTGATCTAGAATGAAGTTGCATTCTCATATCGAGCTGAGGGATTGGCGAGTGGGAGGGAGAAAAGTTTGAGAAGAGGGTTTTGGCTGATTATGCAGAATATACCCAGCTACCTTAGCCCCACATAACTGGTGCTTGTCCCTTTCAGCCACATGTATCCGCCAGCTTGGCGCCACATCTGGCTCCCTTGCCCTGGCTAGTTGTAAATCCGCTCCCTGACCTCATCGTCATTACTGCCTTTCCAAGATCTAGACATCGTGTTCTCACGCGGATAGTTACGAAGGCAGTTAATTCTGCACCCACCGCCAGCCGCCATGGCGATACCTTGGGAGAAGTAAGTACCAAAAAGCCTGACCTTGACTGTAGCAGCGCATAGCGAGAAGAAGCAAACTCGTGCAAGATGGAGATGCCGTTACTGACACGTGCTGGATTTCTAGCATCCGCTCCATTGTCCTCTTCTTCGCTCCTCTCGTCATCCCCCGAGCCATCTCCTACTACCGCTCCATCCGCTCCTCCTCCCGCCGACCCGGCGTCACGATACAGCCCATCCCGCGGAATGTGCAGCTCAGCCTCGCCATCCTCTTCGCCGCCAGCGTTGTCTACCTCGCCAAGACGCTCCCCGTGCTCGCACCCGAGCACCTCTTCGCCAAGACTCAGAGCCGGCTGCAGACCCCCGTCAATGTGCTGTTCACACGCCTGGCCAATGTGCGGGCCAACAATACTCTGACTGCTATGGACGAGGCGTTGCGGAACAAGTTTGTCAACTTGGAGAGTAGGCTGCTGTACCTTCAGTTTGGTCCGTCGGTGCTGGCCGACTGCCCGTTTTGCAAGTCGGAGGATCCGAGGAGCTACTTTTACTACTCTTTGCCGGATATTCTGTGGCCACATATCATCAACCTCTGCATCATTGTCTCTGCAACCAACTGGGCAGGGAGACATGGTCAGCAGTGGCGCACGCTCGTGACCATCGCTGCTGGCGTGCTCGCTGTTGCCGAGATCTACCTCGTCCTTACCTACAATCACCAGGCCAACGCACGAGCGCTCGCCCTCAACGAGCTGGACAACTTCTACTGGATCATGCGCAACTTGCGGCTAGTCGCACTTGCAACTCTGGACGGCCTGCTCGGGCTGTTCCTCTACCTTTCCTCGACCAACCGCGCTTTCGCTCAGTTGCCCTCGCCTACGGAGCGGATTGAGATGGCAAACCGTGCTCTACAAAACGTAAAGAGCAAGCTGAACGCTCTAGGAATTGTGAAGAACACCACGATTCGGGACGAGGACCTGCGCTCTCGCGGTCAGGCTTATTGGCTGCACGAGGTGCGGTTGATGCGCGAGGTCATGGAGGAGCGAGAGGTGATTGAGGGTGTGAACGACGCGCTGAGCAACAGGGTGAACATACAAGCAGTCACCAGGGACGCGGAGACGTACGCCGAGAGCGTGTTGGAGCCGTTACGAACCCCGGCTTAGAAAAGGATATGAATGCCATGAAACAAAATAGACCTGTTTTGCGCTCGTCATGCATCAAGGAACCTAGTAATACACAATCGACGAGACCATCCGTCAGAAAATAAACAACTGCTTAGTCTTGTGTCGTGCCTTGATGCCCAGACATATTGTATCTAATGCGGTGATAGCAACCAAACCCCCTGGTACATACACCAGCCACCCGAGCCTCCCTCGCTAAAGCATGGTTCTGGGCAAGCGAATAGCCCAACATCTGCACGGCAATTCCTTTGAAGTAATTGAAAAACTCTCGACCAGCATCAACGGCCAGCGCCCGTCGCCGCGCTGCTAAAGCTGCCCTTGCGGGAAGACGCCGCGTCGCCGGCGCCCTCCTGGGCACTGCGCTCGAGGAAGTTGGCCCACAGGTCGGCCAGGGACTCCTTGTCCTTGGAGGACGTGGGCTCGGCGAAGATGTCGGCGTTGAGGTTCGGCGAACTCGGCGTGCGGTGGAAGGGGGAGGCGGGAAGGCGCAGGCTGTTGCCCGAGGCGCCCGGGCGGGCGAGGCCGGCTTGCTCGCGCTGCTCGTCGTTCCAGTTGAGGTAGCCGGCCATGACCTGGAGGACCTGGAAGCGCTTTGCGTCGCCGCGGTCTAGTGTCAGGAAGTGAAGTAGGTGGTTTGTGACAATTTGTCTGGTTCGGGTCAGCAAGTTCGCAAATACATGGTTGAAAGGGGCGAGCCGTACCTGTCTACGTTGTCTTCCGGTTTGGTCTTTTTCAGGTATCGTAGTGCCTTGGTCAGATGTTCGTTGAGCACAATCGCCTCATGCCGTAGCTTGCCAATGAGGAGATTCTTCTCCTTGACCTCCTTTTCAAAAGGTGCCGTCCTCTCCAGCTCCTTTTGCAATTCATCTCGAGCAGATTCGGCTGCCGTGGCGCGAGCAATCGCCTCTTGGACATTCTTGGCGTGCGCACCGAGTTGTGCTTCTGTCGTCTCGACCATTTCTCGCAACTCCTTTTTCCTGGCGTCCTGTATCTCGCGCAGCGCATTTTGCAAATTATCGACCAGTGTAGTCTGACTGTCGCGTTCTGCTATTGCACTCTCGTAGCCTTGCCTCAGGGCGGATATTTGCTCCTCGAGATCCGAGACCTTGTCGGCTAGGGTTTCTTTCACGGATCGCTCTTCCATCGCGATAACCTCCCACTCGCCCATCGCATGAGATGTCGTGTTCATTTCCTCCTTTAGATGCTGCACTAGCCTGGTAAGCTCCTCCTTCTCCTTCTGCCAATTCTGGGCCGAGAGGTTGTTGCGACTGCGAAGCGTCGTCAACTCTCGAGTAGCATCGTGTAGTTCCTCTTTCGCTTTGGCAGCCTCCTTTCCGGCTGATGTCGCCGCTGCTTGTAGCTCCTCATTCTGGCCCTCTAATTCTTGTATACGGTCTTTGGCGTCTTCCAGCTCTTCCCTGTCACGTTTTAGCCGGTCGCTGAGCGATTCTCGGATCTTCTCTACGCGGCCCAATAGAGTCTGGTACTGCTCCTCGGCTGTGTCCTTGGCAGCGTTGCTCTTTTCGAGATCGTCCTGGAGCTGGGCGACTTCTTGCGTGTGCGATTCCTGGATGCTCTCGAGCTGCTTGCGTAGCTGCTCCACTTCCAACCGTAAAGCTTCTCGCTCCTTGCCCATCGCCTCTAGTTTGGCGGTCGTGTCCAAGTCCGTATCCAGGGCTCTGGAAGTTTGTTGTTCTGGAACGATGATGTGACCGTTGCTGGTCACATCCGGATGACCGTTGCTTTCGGAATCAATCACACTGTCCGGCACGTCCTGCAACATTGTCCCTATTAGTCGATGCAAAGCGTAAGATTTGTGCTCTGAAGGTGAGTCGTACTGCTTGTGTAGGAGTCTCAGGCTCGTCGTCTCCATCGTCAGCGTCCTGAGGTTTCGCATCGCCAGTGCCACCGTTCGCGGGGTCCTTGCTCTTGTTTGCGTTCTTCTTCTTCTTGTTGTTCTTTTTCTTTGACGCTGTACATATCAGCACGATTAGTCCGGGTCCAACTTCCACAACTTGAGTGCACAGCGCAGAGGTGGTCGTGTGTGTTGATGGATCATGTAGGGGATTCACCAACCTGCACCGACTGCCTGGGTCGGGTCTGTGACATTTGCAGACGACATGCTGGGCAATGGAGGAATCACAGGAGCGACATCCAAAGCGCGGGCGACCTCAGACTGGTCAATTGAAAACAGTACTCAGCCAAAGAGCCAAAGTCAACAATCTGTCCAGCCGTCAGCTGCAAAGGGCGACGGAAGCGGCACGTTGCATTTAGCGTCCCAAAGTGGATGACTTTTTTTTAGTGCAAGGTGTCCCTGTGTCGGCCAATGCCCCAGCGCTCCCACCGACGCCCCGGTTCGCCCAGTGGCAGCTGCAAGAGCCACGAAGGTCTGGAATCGGCTCACGTTACATGATGCAGGTGACCTGTATGGATCTTGTATTTACGATACGTAAGCCAATGGCCCAATGATACGAGCCTCCGTCATGCCTAGAAAGATATAGTTTGAATTTCTAGCAGCCATCTAATGCTCGAAACGACATCCCTCCTGTGCTATTGTTAACAGCGCCGGGACTGTTATATATGGCCAGGCTGCCGTGGCCGGGCCGCGAGCACACGTTGCCCGAACACGGCACCGTTCCGAGCAAAGAGGCATGCTGATGATTGTATCAAATCACAGCCCGTCGAAGCCGATTCTACGAGACCGTAAGTCGAGCTTAGTCATCAACATTGAGATATCTATGTGCTCCACCTGCCAGCCCAACTTTTTCCCTTCTCTTTTTCCTCATCTTACAATCACCTTCGCCATTCTACTTTTGAACAAGACAGTTTCACCGTGTCCTATTCATAATCTTGCGCGAAGCAGATGATCTCGCCTTTCATAATCCCGTGGCTTGCTCTGTCCTTGAGTGTCGTGGGTTCGCTTATGTGCGTACATTCAACTACCGCTAGAAGACAACAAAATCGTTTGTAGAAATGAGCTCATTCAAAGTGACACCGTTCCCCCATCGTTACATCTAAATCCTCTATTTGGAATGCAATCAAGCCCTCGCTTTTTTAGTCCTCGAGCCTTTGCCCGCTTTTCCCTTGATGCTTTTTGGCTTTGGGGCAGATATAGATTTGGGCACCTCTTCGGTTGTTGCCTCCTCTGCCTTGTCTTCCTCTACCGGCTGGTCTTCCTTCTTAGGGACTGCCCCCCCCTCTGCGGGCACGTCCTCGATGGCTTTGGGCTCTTTGTCCTCGTTCTCGATTGCAACCACCGGTGGGGGAGGGGGAGCCTTCTTGAGCTCTGGAGCCTCAAAGTCGTAACCAAGCGCCTTAAGCTTGGCTGCCTGCTTTCCGCGTTTGGCCTTTTCCTTCTGAATCTTCGTGTCCCATGCAGACTCCGTCAACGGCTTCTCTAACTGTCGTCCTGCCATCTTGTTCCACGGAATCTTTTTGAAGCGGTGGTTGGCGCCTTTAAATAAATCCTCGCGAACCTGTTCTTTGGGAAGTACCTTGCACTTAAGAATATGCCCAAACAGTAGGTAGTTGTCCATAGTCTTGGCAGCAATCTCCGCCGTACTGGCCTCGGCGAACTCGACGAAAGCAAAGTGCTTGCTAGCTCCGGTTTTCTTGTTTCGTGATATCCTCAGCTTGGATACAGGACCGAACTGAGAGAAGTACTGTCGCATCTCGTGCTCGTAAAAACCGTGAGGGATACGGCCAATGTAAATGACTCCAGGCTCTTCCTCTTCGCCGTCGGCCTTGGCTCCTTTCGTCTTGGAAGGTTCGGGGATTTTGCCAACGTCTTGACCTGGCTTGAAAAGTTCTTTGCCGGTAGCCTCCTCGTCCTCGGGATCCAATTGCTCAGCCAGCTCCTGCACGCCTTCCTCTTCCTCTGAATCCGACTCGCCATCAGAAACTCGAAGAGTGGTCTCGTCTTGGACAGGCTCCTCGGCTTCAACCTCTGCCTTTTTCGCAGGCTTGCTCTTCTTCGCCTTGGACTTTGTGGGCTTCTCTACAACTTCGGACTCCGTGACAACCTTCTTGACTGGTTTCTGCTTCTTTGTGGAGACGGGCGAAGCTTCCTCGGCAGCTGAGAGAGAGCCAATTAGTATCTGATGCTCCCAACCTCGGGAACGGTGTAGTCCTTACCCTTCCGCTTTCCCTTGGTCGCTGCTTTCTCAGCAATTTTCGCGGGAGCCGCATCGGGTTTCTTGACCTCAGCAGCGCTCTTGCGCTTGCGGAGTTCAGGGGCCATTTTGGGTGGTTTGGCAAAGTTTTGTCCAAGTGTTGAAGGAGGCTGGTACAACGGTATGGGATTTGCGGAAGCATTACAAAAAAAAAAAAAAAAACTCTCTAATCGAGATTCTGCCAACGAGGGCGAGCGGTGAAGGCTGCTATCTGTTTATCGGTCGCACTTGCTGCAGGCCGCTGGAATGGGGGGGCCGTTCCATGAATAGGTACCAATGTATCCACTACAATGGCAGGAGCTGTCATTAACGCTGCTGAGACACAGAACGTTAAACCTTACTTCTTACCGTTGACCTTCACACTGGCAAATACTGCAATCGCCCGCTGGGTGTTTCTCGCATCTTCTTACTTGGGAAGATTCCCTTGGATCCTGAAAATTCCTGGTGATTGGACCATTACAGAACCAACCTGTTTTTCTACTACAGGGAATTAGGTATTGGATATCTGCTGGCGCCACCCAGCAAACTCAGCAACAACATGACTTCAGAAACCATTGACATGGACCAGTCCAATCATGATGACATATGGGACGACTCCATGCTGATTGACTCGTGGAACGAAGCACTCAAGGAATACAAGGTATTTTCAAACCCTTCTACCAGGTGCAACATGTTGCTACTGCGCATCATGTCTGATGACAATTGTTAGAAATATCACAGCGTCCATGCCAAGGGCAGCAAACTGAAGGACGTGGAGAAACTGGTCAAATCCACGTGAGTGACATTTTGTGCCCACGGAGCCTGTTTGATGGGGGGAACAGAAGCATGGGGATGACTAAATCGGAGATGCACAGCAGCTCCCACGAGGGCCGCCCTGGCGAAATAGACACCGAGGACAAAGCGGCCTTGGCAGATACCGGAAGGCTGGAAGATCAGGCGAGTTTGGCCATAGCCAAGAGCGGCATCAAAAGCCTCATACAGCCGCCGACCAGGCTTGACATCTTGACATGGTTTACTAACCTTGTGCAGACAGCGCCCCGGGCGGAAGCGCCATTACGGAACATCAACACAAATCCGACGATACCCAATTTGTCTCCGCCCCAAGCTGTCCTGGGATCAGGTAAATATGAGACTGAACCAAGCAGGCCAAGCCCTACGAGGTGGCCCAATTGTGACAGGCTAGAAGCTAATTCATGCTAATAGTGCGGGACGAGAATCTCAAGAAGCTTCTTATGTCGTGGTATTACGCAGGGTATTACACAGGTCTCTATGAGGGTCAGCAGCAACAGCAGCAACCATCGTCGCAAGACTAGGTTAGCGCTGGAGATTTATGACAACGGGTACCATCATCGTCGCATTGTCAAGGCCCCGTGCGCACACGTGCCTCGCTTTTGCATTCTGCGACACCAATTGTTCCACATGCCGCGTGCTATTACCAGGATATCTTAGCCAGGGGTTCAATTAACGTTGGCAGGGCTCGGCAGGGCATCAATCTTGGGAAGGCTCTCCGACCAGCCAGCTTGTTGGGTAGCTGAGAAATCAGAACCCATCCACAACGGACTTGTGCTTGTGGCATGGCGCTACCATGTTAGTGAAGCGCGAGCGTCAATGACAGCAGCTGCGAGCAGCTGCCAATGTGGTCGCTTCGGAACCGCCGTGCTTAACACATTACCAGAAACTTGGAGACTTCGACTTTCTTCCGAGGACTTTCGGGTAAATACAGACCGATCTTTCCAAGTTACAAACGAAGCATCTTGAGGTTTTCAGATACTTCCGAAATCTCGTCCGGGCGGCCGATCCCAAGCTGAATCGAAACGTTTGCAGATGCCAGTTATTTGTTTGGTCCCAACTTGCCAAACAACCATGGGACCATTGGCGTGCAGGGGAAGAGACCAAGTCCTGTGACGCACCCTTTGTGTCAGTCGTTGTCCTAGAGAGATGTGTTCGGCTGGAAAGCAGTCAGCCGTGCAGCCAAGAGATTGATGAGACAAGATGATTGCGGTCTTGAAAAGGGGTGCAAGTTGAAGCTGCTGCAGCCACGCTCTCGGCAGCGTTGGAGATGCTGTTTCATGGGGTGGCCATGTTTGAGCCGTCTGTTAATGCCAAGCCTGGGGGGATAGCCCATGCCTCATTCAGCCAGAATCAGGCCATGGCAGTCTACAGACATGGTTGCTAGCCGCTAAGACACGGGAAGCTAGGTTCCCAGGGTCCCTGCGCCACCTCCGCACCCATTAACATCGGCTGGTTAATTGACGTGGCTGGCGGCTGCTCTTGATGCTGCCTTGCAGATATTACAGCGTAATATAAGAGCGGTAGCTGGGTAGCCTGCGGCGCCAAGTGTAACGCAATGACGGTTTTCGACCGACAACGCCATGCGCTTGGACCTGGGGTCCTTGGCTTGCAGGGGTTTGGCCATCACCTCTGTATGTAAGTGATGTTCACCTTGAGGCATGCTTGATACTCATTTTCCTCCCAGGATAAGGCCTCTATTGAAGACTGCGATTTTGATCTTGCAAATTTCATCATCAGTGAAAAGAACAACCAAACAAATGCCATTCTTCAACGTCTCTTGGCCAGCCTTCCAGAGGTCTGCCTTTTTTTCTCTCTCTCTTTTTTCCTCGTGGTCCATGCGCCCCTGTTAGCCCCTGGCAGCGTTTTGACCTGTTGGAGCCTTGCCCCCAACAAGGATGTTAGCAGCAAGCCCAAACACAACCCGAGACAGCTCTGGCACAACTTCCGACTTCCCACCCCGGCCTCAACTACCGCCTGCAGCTTCTGGGCAAACGGATCTCCCAGTATCCGAGACGCAGCCGTTGCCAGGCTCACGCCCGGAGGGGCCATTCCAGGATGGCTGCCGTTGACCGGATTGTTTCGAAGAAGAGGCCAAACGCCTAGGGCTTAAGATGAGATCGAAATGAACTCCCCTACAGGCCCAGACTCTGCCTATAAACTCTGGCACTCCCTCCGACACTAGTTCCTACTTCTGGTCTTCCCTCCTCATTCCGTTCTCTCCCAATCCAAGTCTTGTCCTGTGTGTTGTGCATTCACTTTCCTTTCTTTATCGTCTTTCCTTTTACGATTCTACAGGCAGGTCCTCGCCAGTTATTACTATTATACCCTCAAGTTACGAGACATCGCTTGGCCGATTTCGATATTTGCGTCCAGTCCTTTCCGACAACCAGTGTGCTCTGAGATCACACTATTCAATAATTCGCACAAACCGTCATCAACCAACAAAGTCACGATGAAGTTCTCTGCTACCCTTGTCGCCCTGGCCCCCGTGGTCTTGGCCCGCAATGTCCGCAACTCGTACCTTTCCAACCCCGTCCGCCGTGCCCCAGTCGCGGAATTGCGGGAGCGTACCGACCACATCGGCGAGGCCCCTCCCGCTCATGCTCCTCCCCCTGGCATGGCTCCCGGCTCACATCAGGAGATCATCATTATCTGGGCAAACCCTGGCGGCGGCGCTGCCACCACCACCATCAATGAGAAGGTTACCGTCACCCAGACCGTTGTCCAGCAAGTGACGGCGCCTCCAGCCCACCCGGCTGCCTCGGCTCCCCCGGTGCACCCTGCTCCCCCAGTGCACCCTCCCGCCGCCGAGGCTCCTCCTGCCCACCCGGCTCCCCCAGTGCACCCTCCCGCGGCTGTTGCGCCTCCTGCGGCTGCCCAGACACATACCGTCACCGTCGGTGGCCCTGGTGGTCTGATCTTCCAGCCCGACCAGCTGCCCAACGTGCCCGTCGGTGACTTTGTCGTCTTCGAGTTCTTGTCCCAGAACCACACCGTCACGCAATCGCCCTTTGACACCCCCTGCAGGGCTCTGCCTGGCGGCATGGACTCGGGCTTCATGGCCAACCCCAACAACACGGTTGTTCCCCCTCCTCAGATTGCACTGCAAGTCATGGCCCCTGAGCCTTTGTGTAAGTGAAATGGACGTTTCCCCTCCAGCCAAACACGCACTAACATGGTGTTTCCAGGGTTCTACTGCAAGGCCCAGACTCACTGCGGCAAGGGAATGGTCTTCTCCATCAACCCTACTGCTGAGAAGACTCAGGCTCAGTTCCAGTCGCTTGCCATTGCGCAGAACGGCACCGGCCAGGCCACCCCCATCACCGGCGGACCTCCCGCCGCTCCTCCCGCCGCTCCTCCCGCCAACTCTCCTCCCGTCGCGCAGCCCCCTGCCGCCGCACCTCCCGCAGGCGTGGTTCCTGGCCAGGGAGTGGTCAACCCCGACGGCAGCTGCACATGCCACGCTACGTGCACCTTCAACGCCGGCTTCCCCGCCGTGGGCAACCAAGGAGTTGGTTCTCAGGGTGGCTTTGGCGGCTCGATCCCCATCAACATGGCCGGCCTGAGGTAGATGATGACGAGGAAAAGTGTGTTTGAAAATGCGACGAATCAACCGAACGACAGCAGAGATCATGAGAACTGCGGAGTTTAGAGGATCTGGTAGACTTTCTCACCCACAGGTTGCCTGGAGCGCATGACTCGGCACGGCGTGAGGGTATATATACATATGACTGGCTCGTATTATTTTCGTGGATGCAACTAATAGGATATTTCTTGAATTGATTCCCCATTTCTCTAGCCGCTCTCTGAAGAATTGTTCGTGACTGCTAGATTGAGTATGCTGAGTTGAAAGCCCACCCCGCATGAGTTGGAAGGAAGAAGGTTCTTGTTTCACAGACAGGGCAACATAACATAGTAGTGTTTTTGAATTTGATTATGCGACCGAGCTCGTATCGAGCCAGGCACAGCTGTTTGAACTGTATGAGTATAAAAAGAAGAAATCAAAATGTTTCCTGCTCCACTTCGCCTATGCCATAGCTTTGAATCCCTTTCATATCCTGTATCCAACCTCGCAGACGCCGGGGGGGGGGGGGAATAAGAGGACTCGTTGCGTTGCCGTTGGAGGGCAGTTTCGCCCATCGCAGGTTCTTATTGTGTGTCGTTTACTTCTTGTCGTTGGCAGCTGCGGCCCTCTTCGCCTCGGCTGTCACAAGTCCGATGTGTTAGAATTCTCGCTTGTCGAAGCGCGTGATTAGGGGACGGTACCGGCAGCTTGCTTCTGGCGCATGATTTCGGCGGCCGTTTCCTTGGCGCGTTGCATCTCGGAGCCGCTCATGGTGTTTCCCTTCTTCTGTACGACCGGAACGGCATCCAAGAGTTAGTCATGATGTGCCCAACTGCTGCTCCTGCTTGCCTACACCGTAGGTGGTGGGGGGTGTAGCCGGAATCGATTGACAAGGTTGGGGGGAATGAGGGTAGAACGCACCATGGCGGCTTGCTTCTTCTGAGCGGCCTCGCGGGCCTTGTCGCGCTGGTTGCCGCGGGCCATGACTTTGCTGATGCTTCGTGTACGTAGGTCGCCGGGGGGTGTTTGGTGGTAGGGGGGTCTAACCGGTGGTGGGAGATGAGCGAAGGTGAAGAGAAAGAAAAAAAGAAGTCGGTGGGAATTGGGCGGTCGCGGCCGGGTCTGGATTGTAGGTGAGGCTGTGCTTGTCCTATTATTACCGTTTGTTGGTTATACGGAGAGTCCGGCCAATGGGAATGCGCAAAGTGGCTAATAGGCGCGTGGTTAAGCGCGGCTTTGGAAGAAGTGGTTGATTGTTTGTTGCCGCCTGGATCGGGATTAGTCATGGCATGATTCGCTGCACGCTGGTGTATTTCGGGAAAAGGTAATTTCGCGTTGGCCTTGTAATCTGATTAGCCGCGCGCCCGACTTTCTTGCTGTCCTACTCTGGTCGGTGCAGCGCATCTCCGGGGTACAAGGACGGGGGGACTAAATCGGGAGGACAGGCGCTTGAACAGGCGAGGGCATGATGCACCAATGGGCTTGGTGCTAGGCGGGTTACAGTCCCGGGGTTTATCGCTGAGCACGCATTGCTTGTTTGCGTTGGAAACAACGAACAGCATGAGGGGGCGATGGTCTACACGGTAGTGGCATCACTAGGTAGGCCGATGTCAGTTACGTGGAGCCTGCCTTGCCGGGCCTGGCCTTGGGCAGCAAGAAGTGTCAATGCAAGCACGGCAGCATTGTTTCCAATTGCTGCAGGGGAGGGATTTACTTCTCGCAGCATCTACATGGCTTCCACGATGACGGTTGAGCAATGGCAGTTGTTTCCCGTTTGGCTTGCATGCTTTACCGTCGACCGACTGCTGCGGTGCTTCCAGGTGTAAGAGGCTTGAGTTCAGGGTCGTCCTGGTCGAAGCATCGCCGCAGCGAGTGGACGGCGACGCCCAGCGGCAAAGTGGGGGTGGAGCGGCTTCCATGGGCCGTTCGCTGGGCCGGCCCCTAAAACCTTCTGAAACGGGCCGTCGGAACCCCACGTCCAATCAACCACGATATCCATCCCGGCTTTGAGATTCCGATGCTGGTTGCATCACGGCGGAAAGGGACCCCCCTTGCTCCTACGCAGCGCGAGGAATGACTCGACTCTCTTTTCCTGGCTGCCATGTTGATCTAGGTCGCGCTTGGCGTTCAGCGCCCCCTGACGCGTTCTGGGTGTTTCTGGGTCGATGCTGATGGGCTCTCCATCCTGTGCGTTGCGCCGGGCCTGGCCTCACGGCCCCCATGAAACAACTTCTGCACCGAGCCGCTCTGGCTTTCCGCTCGCTCGCTTCTATACAACCTCCCCCCGGACGACTCCTCTCGACTCCTCCCCCCACATCATGCTTGACAAAGCGACTACTGTATTCCAAAACGGTTGGTTCTGGTAAGCTCCGACTGAGGGTTCCAGCGGCTGAAAGCTTGCCGCTCGCGAGCAAAAGAGTGGATGCTTCACGTTCGTTTGCTTTCATCGAGTGACAAGGGGGTGGGAAGAGGGGCCATTGTGTTTCCCTGCTGCTTTTTTTTTCGCCCTCTCCATGTCGGCTCTTGGATGGAACACGGGGTTGGATATTAAAGACGGAGTCGTGGCCAGCTGGTTTGGGGCTCTTCCGTTCATCTTTCCTTTGACTGGCAGCTATTGACGGCGACTTCACAAGCATGTTCTATTGAACGCGGCATTCAATCATTCACTCTTCTGTTTTCTTCCCTTATAGCGTAGTCTAGCCCTTTTCATCCCATCATTCATTCAATAATATCATCCGGACTGGTTCCTGTCGATCAACCACACGATATCACCTCGCCTCTCTCTTATTCCGCTTCAACCGTCACGCATTACCACACATCACTTGATCTGCCCGTCAGAGCCCCCCTCTAGATTTACACTCTTTCACGCTTTGCCTTTCCAGCAAGCAATCACACAACCTTGCGTGTAAGTTGCTTGCCCTGACCAGTCTCGCCCTGTTTGCTCACGCAGACTTCAGCATCCGGCCATAAATCTTGACACGTCTTGCAGCATCTTCTCGAGTCAATCTCCTTCTTTCCAACTTGCGCCACCTCGCTGTGCCGATCTTTTGCAAAGATCCAACTTTTATTTTATTTACAACACCAAAACAAGCATCGACTTCACGTCTTCTATCCGCCATGTTCGGCATCAACCGTGGAGTGGGCATGATTGTCCTGCAGATCCTGCGAGCCTTCACCGTCATCGGCCTCTGCGCCGCCGTGGCCTCCTGCTGGATCCTCATGCTGCACCTCGACCAGGCGCGGTCCTGGTTCCCCTTTGAGGGCGCCTCCATCTTCTTCCTCAGTCTCCTGTGTCTGGGCCTCATCATCTCCGAGTTCCCCACCGTCAACCTCGTCAAGTCGTACATCCGCGAGTACTTTGCCATCCTCGGGCCCGAGTCCGGCCTCGGCTGGCTCGGCTCTTGCCTGGTTGTCATCGGCTGCAACCTCCTTGGCAAGCTCAACCAGGCCGCCTTCGACACGAGGAGGATCGGAGACTCGTATCGCCAGCTCATCCTCGCCACCGGCATCCTCAACCTCATCTTTGGCGTCTTCAACGTCATCTGCACCTTTGTGTGGAGCAACCGCAAGGAGGGCGTCACTGCTCGCGGGGTCCGGTCCATGGGCTCCCTTGCCGGCTCGCCGAGTGGACCTCTGCCCAAGTTCAACGACATCTCTTCCTACAAGTCGTCGGTGCACGAAGAGAAGCCCAAGAACAAGTTCGTCTCCATGTTCTGGGGCAAGACGGACAGCCCCGCCAGGCCCAACATCAGCGGCCCGTTCCATAACAACGACTACGACGACGACGTCGAGGACCGCCAGTCCCCCATCGTCCCCGGCGTCAAGCGACCCGACACTGCGTTGCACCCGATGCACACTGCTAGCAGCAGGTACTCCGAGGCAGCCATGTCGCGCTTTTAGCCTATCTGGCACCGCTAAACACAGCCCAAGGGGACGACATGACATGTACACCGCAGAGGAGGAATTTAGAAACTTGGCGTTAGGGAATCAGGCGTTGGTAGCTATTTGGGGATACCCATCGTCGTGCGCCGCAAGGTGTCTCGAGTCTCTCACTTACAAACATTGCTTGCTGTCTTTGTCTTTCGTTTGTAGCATAGCCTACTCTCCCTTAATCAAGCACATTCATCTAAGACAGCTCTTGGACCCGTGATCATGTGATGTTTGCCTCTAAAAGTACCTTAATTGTCATGCGCGGGCTGTGCCTACTGACCTCATCAAAATCAATGATGAATAAAGAAGAACAATAGACTGACCAAGTGAGGTGAAAGTGCACACGGTGGGGGTCTTCGCAGCTTTATCGGGTTTATCGCTCCGGGAGTAGTCACGTGCCGGATCCGCTAGTGTCTGCTATTCGAAACTGAATGCATGTGAGGGCTGTCGCTAAGATTAGCGTCAATCAGACTTCTTCTCCTTCCCATCTACCTTCGCATCGTCACCTTCCGCCTCAAATCCCTGACTGTTCCTAGCTCGAACCTGCGTGCTGCTACTGGTGACATTCTCTCTCCCGATACGTCGACTCGCCACCTCTGCATTACCGTAATATTGATTCCCTGTCGAGGCGCCCGAACCGGCAGTGCCATCTCCGGTCCATCATCTCACGCGACCGCCAATTCGACCTTCAGCTCGCCCTCCCTGCATCAACAGCCTTTGGGGCCTCCACGAAGACACTGAGGTCAGCTGCAAAGGCCGACATTTATGAGCAGCTCCTTGATGGGAGTTGCTGGACGGGGTTGGATTTGGGCTTGATCTAGGTGTCGTCAGGACGGCGTTGGGGGTTTTAGCTGCACTGGAACCTAGCACTGTGAAAGGCGCGGCGGTTGCTCCAGGGACGGAGAGGCGTCCTGGGATAGACTTGAACATTAGAACTTGTTCCGCAGTGTTTGGTCGTTCTCCTCACTTGCCACCACCCCTCTTTCTGTCCTGAACACGGGTTGAACGTGGTGTCTTGCGAAGCAGGGACTGGTGCATCTTTATTTACCAGGAGACCTTTCGTTCCTTTTTGTCTCTTGTCTAGGCAGACCTCCACTTCATTTACTACTCAACCGTCGTATTCCCCGCGGTTGTCCTCGTCATGACGTCTGAATCAGCTGAAGTGGCGGAGGACTACCGCCTCGCGCTCGAGGACCTGTCTGGGAACTTGCGCTTCGAGATCAGTAACTTGACTGTCATCGCTCGAGAGAATACCGAACACGCTCTGGCCATAGCCGAGGTTCTGCAGCAGCACATTCTCAAGGTAGGTTTTGCCCTAGAACCCTTCCCCATCACGAAACGTCGCCGCCGCTTGGGCTCCAACATTGAGGTTCGCAGAATGCTAATGAGGTCCCCTAGGCCCCTCCCAGCAAGAAGCTTCCGGCTCTGTACGTGCTGGACTCGATTGTGAAGAATGTCGGCACGCCGTACACGCTCTACTTTGGCCGCAATCTCTTCAAGACGTTTATGGAGTCGTATGCCGTGGTGGACACGAGCATCCGCAAGAAGATGGAGGAGATGCTGCGAACGTGGAAGGATCCGGTACCTGGCTCTATGGACACGAGGCCCGTTTTCTCTCACGAACTCGTCCGGCCCATCGAGAATGCCTTGATGAAAGCAAGGGCGGCAAGCATGCCACAGGGACTCATGGCTAACCGACAGAGGCCCGTCATGATGCCCCATCGAAACACTCCCACGCCGCCAGGAATGCGAGGCGGCCCAGGTGCACCCGGTGGTTACCAAGGACCGCCTTATCCTTATCCCAATGGCGGACAGGCACCAGGACACGCGGCGTATCCTGTTCAACAGCCACAAGTAAGTATTCTGAACCAAGGTTCTGATTCCGTACGCTGACCACTCACAGGCACCCTTTTACCCTCCTCAATCAACTACCCCTCAACCTGTCGCCTCAGCGCCGGCTCCTTATCAGGTTCCTGCTCCAGGACCGTACGGGCTGGGAGTGCCGGCGGCGGGGATAAACGTAGACTCATTGAGCAATGACATCCAGAACCTGATTGTGGTAATGAGGGCCGAGTTCTCGCAGAAACCGCATGATGCTAGCATTCAACAAAGACTAAGAGGGCTGCTGGACCTGCAGAGCGTCGTGCAGCGCACAAGCCTGCCGCAGGACCAGCTCGAGCTCATTAAGAACAAAGTAACTGAAATTGCTGCCGTGACGATGAGGGCCGCCACTTCCTCTGCCCAGAATAACTCTACCCCTATCCCGGCGCCCGTACAGCTGCCGGCCGCGCACTCTCCCGCGCCGCCGCTGCCCTCATCCGTAACTTCTTCACTGGCCCCGAAGGCGCCGCAGGTGACGCTGGATTCCTTGCTGGGCCAGGGGGCGCTGGCTGCGTTGATGGCGAGGCAGGCGTCGGCGACGCCGCAGGCTTCGACTCCTCAACCTGCGCCCGCGCAGGTGGCCATACGATCACCGCCGCCCACACACGCTGAGCCGGCGAAGCCACCAGCATCGGAGCAGAATCCTCTTGCCCTGCTGGACCAACTGCGCAAGGCGGGCTTGCTACCAGCATCTGCACCGCCGTCAAATAGCACAACGCCGGTGCCGCCTCCACCTGCCATCCCGCCCAACATCGCCAGCCTTCTCTTCCCAAAGAAGACGGAAGCCAAAGCCGCACCTAGTCCTACGTCTCATCTCATCCAGAGTCTGAGTTGGCTCAGACAGCAAAGGTAAACTAAGCCGAAATTCATCATGACGACGATTCATCATGCTAACTCGTGTGAAGCTTTAACCCAGCCATCGTGTCTAGCCTTTATGACGATCTTGGTCCGCCATGTACCCAGTGTGGCAGACGGTTCAAGACAGACGAGGAGGGCAAGAGGAAGAAGATGATGCATATGGACTGGCACTTTCGGGTGCACCAGCGCAGCACCGAGGGGGAGAAACGGCTCTTGTGGCGGAGCTACTACGTTGACCATCAGGTGAGTCCCTTTCCTATTCGATCTTGGCCGAACTCATATTAACCTCGACAAGGATTGGTTGAAGTCACGGGAAGTAGTTGACGCCGACCACACCCACGTCACTGACAGCGCATCCGCACAAGACGCCGAGGCGGCCGAAACAGCCAAGGTCAAATACATTGCTGTTCCCGACCCGGCCAAGGGTGTCAACAACGTCTGCCCCATCTGCCAGGAGAAGTTTGAGAACAAGTGGCTCGACACGGCCCAGGAGTGGGTGTGGCTGGACGCGATACTGGTGGGCAACCGGGCGTACCATGGAACCTGCCACGCCGAGGCGACGCGGGACCGGGAGAGCACTCCCGGGTTATCGCGGCGCACGCCGGAGCCGGTGCTGGGGAAGCGGAAGGCGGAGGCGAGCCTGGCGTCGCCAAAGGTGCGGTCCCTGAAGACTTGGGCTTGAATGAAGCGACGGGGCTGTTCTTGTGAGGGATGATTAGGTGTATATATTCTTGTCTGCTGGTGTAATGGGCTTTTGCCACAAAAAAAAGACTGCATGGGATTGGCGTTGATGGCGCATTGGGATCTCGACGAGGGGATGTAGTTTTGATGCCGGCCTTGAGGGGAAGCATAACGGCTGGTTAGAGACGCACATTATGCAAAGGTCTATAGGGAACAGGAGTATCTCGTTAACTTGTGCGTGATGGTGATTGTTTATTGGCTGCAGCTGGCGTCATTCCTCAGATGATGTTGCGTACACTGGATAATCTTGTTTCGTGTTCAAAGGACCACGGCTGTTTGGAGGCTTACCATAAGCCTCAAGCAGCACGACAAAGATGTAAAGCCAGATTTAGCTACGATTACAATAAAAAATTGGCCCCACTAATTTGCTTAGCCCTCAAACATCTGAGGCAGCATACAGACTATGAATGGAAAACATGATGCTTGCTCAGTTTACCAACCAAATGTTCCCGTGTGATAAAGGATACTGCATGCATGGGCTGATTCAACTGTGATTGTAGGTACCAAGCTTTGTTTGGGTTGTCCCAGGGATAAAAGCAGCACTCTATCCAGCGCTTGGCTGGCGACGGAGCGAGTCACGATTCTGGCGAAGAGATATGAAATTATTCATGCCTCCCCATACTGTTTCCAAGTGTTTCCAGGGTCCAAAACATCCACCCCGAAACCACGGCGCCGGGCCGTCGCCGCCCCACCAAAACCGCCAGTGACGTCGGGGCGCGTTTCTCTTTAACCTACAGCGCCAAAAAACGCGTCTCCTGGCCAGAAGAAAAAAAAAAAGAACCCCCAATGCCTCAACCGCCAACCTTTGCTTCCGAATTTCGAGCCCTTGCACACGGCTGGGAACTGAAAGACATGGCAATTGACTGCCCGGCGTGCAACAAGCCCGTCAGGCAGGCCGACATCAACAGACACCTCGACTCCGACTGCGCCAGCTTCTTGGCCGACGACGCCGTCGCCCCCACGCCGCCGGCCCCGTCCCAGGCTGCCGCTCCTCCGCCGCCCTCCCAGTCCTCGCAGAAACGGTCGGCGTCCGACTTCTTCGCGTCCCTCTCGACGCCCGCGCCCAAGAAGCAGATCACGGAGCGCAAGGCCACCGCCGCCGCCACCGCTACGCCCTCGCACCCGCCGCTGGCCGGCACCAAGAGGAGCTTCGACGATGGGCCGGGCCAGAACGCTGCCGCGGCGGCGGTAGAAGAGGACGACCCCCCTGCGAGCGTACATGTACCATCCCCCGAGGGCAGGGTCGTCAAGCGGACCAAGCCGAACCGGGCGGCGCCGCTCGCCGAGCGCATGCGGCCGCAGACCCTCGATCAGGTCTACGGGCAGGACCTCGTGGGCCCCAACGGCGTGCTGCGGTCGCTCATCGAGTCGAACCGCGTGCCGTCCATGGTGCTCTGGGGGGCGTCGGGCACGGGCAAGACGACCATCGCGCGGTGCATCGCGAACATGGTCGGCAGTCGCTTCATCGAGCTCAACGCCACGAGCTCGGGCGTGGGCGAGTGCAAGAAGATCTTCCAGGAGGCCGCCAGCGAGCTCGCGCTGACGGGCCGCCGCACCATCGTCTTCTGCGACGAGATCCACCGCTTCAACAAGGCGCAGCAGGACGTCTTCCTCAGGCCCGTCGAGGCCGGCACCGTAACCCTCATCGGCGCCACCACCGAGAACCCGTCCTTCAAGGTCGCCGCCGCCCTGCTCTCGCGCTGCCGCACCTTCACCCTGCAGCCCCTCACCGCCGACGACATTGCCGCCATCCTGCGCCGCGCCATCGAGGCCGAGCACGCCGTCTACCCGCCCACGCCCCTCGTCGACGACGACATGGTCCGCTACCTCGCCCGCTTCAGCGACGGCGACGCCCGCACCGCCCTCAACCTGCTCGAGCTCGCCCTCTCCCTCACCACCCGCGCCGGCATCACCCAGCAGGACATCCGCGCCGCCCTCACCAAGACGCTCGTCTACGACCGCGCCGGGGACCAGCACTACGACACCATCTCCGCCTTCCACAAGTCGGTCCGCGGCAGCGACCCGGACGCCGCCCTCTACTACCTCGCCCGCATGCTGCAGTCGGGCGAGGACCCGCTCTTCGTCGCGCGCCGCATGATCGTCATTGCCTCCGAGGACGTCGGGCTCGCCGACAACACGCTGCTGCCCCTAGCCACGGCCACCTACACGGCCACCCAGCAGATTGGCATGCCCGAGGCCCGCATCCCGCTGGCACACTGCGCCGTGGCCCTCTGCCTCGCCCCCAAGAGCACCCGTGCCTATCGCGCCCTCAACAACGCCTACGCCGCCCTGCGGGAACCCGGCGTCGCCAGCCTGCCCGTCCCCATACACCTGCGCAACGCACCCACCCGGCTGATGCGCGAGATGGGCTACGGCGCCGAATACAAATACCCCCCCAACTACGTTGGCGGCCGCGTCCGGCAGACGTACCTGCCCGATGAGTTGCAAGGAGCAAGATTTTTGGAGGAGCATGACCTGGGAACCGAGATTGACGCGGACCTCGAGATGCAAGGAGTCGAGGAGACGTTATAGCAGTGGACCTGGGCATGAAGCTTGTATACTAAGGAGGGTAGGTACCCTTATCCACGGGGTTGTACATCAGTCTTGGGCATGTAACTGTAGGACACCATTGCGTCCATGTTGGATAGCAAAAAAATGATACCAATATAACTTTTTGTAAAACAATATGCGAACGGTATCTTCTGTTTTCATGTGTCTCAACCATACCCATAATTCATAATCCATGAACGCTACCCAGTGTCCACGGCAATAAATGCTATATGCGGCCTAAGTTTGGTATCCGTAGGCGCCTCAACGCCAAGTAGTAGAAAACCCGGAAAACTGCCCATGCTTAAGCGGCATCCGCTGTCAAATCAATAATGGAAACATCACTCCAACGCGTAACGCCGTCTCTGATGCCTTTGCTCCGCAGATTTCTAGTCTCCCGTGCAATCACATCTTGAACATCTTCCGTCCTCACTTCCACCTCCTTGAAATATCCAACATCGCTTACTCTCGGAATGAGCAGTTTCTTTGTTGCTGGGGCGGGGCTCACATCGAATTCGTCGAATCCATCAGAGTCAAAATCCGTACACATCGGGAAAGGATGAGAAGCAGGAGTTTGATCGGACTGCGAGCGTTTCCAGGCTCTGGAACCTGAGTCCTTCTCCTTTCTGATATTTGAGGACTTTGACGTCTTCAGGAACACGTCCAATGATGTCTGCTTCAGGCCCGAAGTCGATGACTCTGATCTTTGCAATGGCTTCCTCTCTCTTCGACCTGGTGCTCTAGCCCCTTGAGTTACGGGGGCTTGGGAACTCTCAGTGCTCGGATGAATGAGGTTGATAGGCCGCTGTGAAGGGGTCGGTGAGGGCGCAGCGGGAACGGGAGGACTGGATGAAATGATGATAGCCTCTGGACCTGGTGTTTTGGTAGGAGTTCTAAGTGGAATCATATGTGAGTCCATGGGTGTTTCTGCAGCACCGAGCTGACTAATGGTGATGGTGCTGGTATGCTGCTTACTGGGCTCCTTTGAGGGAGGAGATAGGCTGGACGGGCGACGGAAGGCCGTCCTCAAGGGTGGTAAGGCAAGTGGCGATGCTGAATGTTTGCGTCCAACTTGAGCCTCGCATTGAACCTCTGCGGCAACAGATGCTTTTCTGATCTGCACAAACTTGTCCAAAGAGCCGTGTGGCATTGTCGACTTTTTGGTTCTTCCAGATGATTTCGTCTTGGACTTGGTCTTCAAGGATATAGCCTTTGTACGCTGTTCCTCTTCCCAAGCATCCACAAGATCAGGTGCTGCCTTCTTCACAACCTCTTCCAGCACCCAGGCCAATTCCGGCTTGGTAACATCAAAGAGTTTGGTTTTTGATTCCTCTGTGTTGTTGAACTCATCGTCGCTGTTCAGGGCTAGGCCATCACGGGCCACAGGTATATCTTCCTCACTTTCTCTGGAGAGATCAATGGGAACCAGGTCTTGCGGCACATATGTAAGTCGTAGCTCGGGCATGGCATCTGTGCTGAAGTGCATACGACGACCAGAGATTCGTTGCACATGGGTGGCAGACCGGTGAGACTGTAGGTTCTGCACCAACGTGGCTTGAGCGAGTACACGGATGAACTTGATAGCTCCT
This sequence comes from Stachybotrys chlorohalonatus IBT 40285, assembly GCA_000732775.1. NCBI lineage: Eukaryota > Fungi > Ascomycota > Sordariomycetes > Hypocreales > Stachybotryaceae > Stachybotrys > Stachybotrys chlorohalonatus. The sequence continues at coordinate 52,876 of KL660865.1, forward strand.
CCACGATAATCCCAGTCGAACGTTTCCCGGGCGAATTCTCGTAATGCCTCAAAGTCAAGAGTGTGACCGCCCTCGTCCATTCTGATACTGTCCAGGTTTGGCGAGACTGCTGGGTGCGTATAGTATCGTAGAACATCAATATTTGGAAACGCCTCTGGAATGACCAATGCTTTGTGTTTGGTACGGAAGAAGCCCTTCTCGTTGGTCCTGAGCTCGTGGACTAAGGACTCTCGCCACGCCTGGATGCCTTCCGTGTCGGAAGCCTTTAGTCGACAGATGCGGCCAAATCCAGCTTTAGCTGCTTCGCAAGCCACTTTGATGCCACAACCTGGAATGCCTTCTGGTAGATAGTCCCCACCACTCATCAAAGCTACCAAGACCATGCCTTCTCGGTCCAGGCCCAGGTTGGCCATCGATGCATCATGTACGTCGTAAAGCGATACATGTGTAGGCGTGTTTGACTTGCCCTCGGCAGACCAGTTTCGCAAAGTTTTCGTACACCCAAACATGATAGTGTCGACGTCTTCGCTAAGAACAGCATCGACCACGCCATTCTTTTGCAACAGGGCGCATTCCGCTTCGGCTTCTCCAGGGGCATCGTGGATCGGGAAGCCAAATAGACGGATCAATCGCTTGGCCTGGGCATTCGCAATGGCATCGCCTCGTCCAGATCGCTTGTTCCTTTTGAAACTGGGCTTATAAGGTCCGTCAAAAACAAATATCGGGTGGACGGGTGTGCTGAGAAGGCGAGTGAGTCGGTAGAATAATGTTCGGATCGCAGGGTTGGTGCCACCTAACATAGGAGACATTAGCTTTGTGAAAGCACATTCGAATGGGTTGTGTTAACCTCTAGCAGCTTGTGTCTGGAACTGCCAAATAGCGATGTCAATGGCGATGCGAAACGGTCGGTTCGAGGTTGCTAAACAGTCGGCCGCGAGCTTCGACAGTGCTACCCGCTTGCCTGGGCCGAGCTCACGATATATTCTGAGAGTATCCGTGTCAGCAGAACCGTTAACGTCAGTAATGATCGGAGGGGGTTGGACATACCCTTTGATCCCCATGGGAGAGGCAAGGTGAGCCCAATGCTCAGGGAACAAGGATTGTGAAGGACAAACGATGCATCAACAGAACGAATGCACGACCCAATCGAGTACGTAGGTAGTAACGGAAGGAGGGAAGGTCGTGGTTGCCCCACGTCGCCGCGGTGACCATTAAGCTGCAGCGTTAGCGCCGGCAGTCGGCCACTGGAGATTCTGACCTTTTAGGGGCCCTGCAGCAGCTGCGCGTGCTAACGTTATGACGCTGCAGGGGCCAAGTTAAGAACAAAGGTAAATGAGCTGCCATCCAACATGAAAGTCTTCCGGATCGAGCGTCAATGATCACGCAGCCCTGAGCTTCGTCACTCGCATCATGTCCTCCGAAGCGGGACCGACTCTCGCTCATCGTAGCGTGACTAACATCCGCGCAACGCCAGGCCCCAGCCAGTCCACGCCTCACACGCCGCCTCGCAACGCTCCCTCAGCGTTCGGCTCACCTTCAGCCGTGCGCGCCGAGGACGATGTTGTCATCATCGAGCTGGGCTCGCGCTATGTGCGTGTGGGTTTCGCGGGGGACTCTAGCCCCAAGGCTCGTCTGTCGTGCGGACCAGAGGAGCAGCGGCGTGCTGGCGACTTTAGGTCCTGGCAGAATCAGGGGCAGCGCGATACTTCTGCGTGGTCGGCAGATCATGAGCTTTGGCGCCATGATTTGCGGGATCTGGATCTGGGCTTGGTCGAAGACAAGATTGACCGCCTTCTACGAGATGCATTCACAAGGTGCGCCACAAACCAAGTCGTTCAGACAAGGGTAAATGCTAATGCCGCTTCCAGATATTTGCTCATCGACTCCAGACCGAGACGAGCTGGCCTTGTCTTGGACTCGGGCGTGCCCATCCCGCTGTTATCTGTAGTTTTAAACATCTTGTTCAACAGATATCAGACACCAACAATTTCACTCATGTCCTCCTCCGTCGTCACAGGGGTCGCTGCTGGTGTGCGGTCAGCCCTGGTTGTTGACATGGGATGGGCAGAGACCGTCATTACCAGTACCTACGAGTATCGCGAAGTGAAAAGCACCCGCACTGTCAGAGGAGGGAGGTTCTTGTTGGATGAGCTATACCAGGCCCTTCAAAAGCTTCTTCAACCTGACGCCGACGGGAACAACCGGGTCATTAGCTTTGCCGAATGCGAAGACATCATGTGTCGCCTGATATGGTGTCGGCCATCAGCGGCCAAGGCATCTCAGAGACAGTCTGCACAGCTGGAGACGGTGGAGGAGCAGGACGAATCCGAGACAGAGGCCCATCATCCAGCTCAGCCCAGAGGTAGTGCCAAGATCCCTTTAAGGTCTACGGCCAAGCCATCTACAATAGAGGTCCCTTTCGACAAGCTGGCTGATATCTGCGATGCGTCGTTCTTCCCACCGGCGGATTCAGCAGCTACGTTTGATGACAATGAGCTCCCGGTGCACTTGCTTCTGTATCAGCATCTGCTTCAGCTCCCCGTGGATGTCCGGGCTGTCTGCATGTCGCGGATCATCTTTACGGGAGGGTGCTCTAATATACTCGGTGTGAAAGAACGAATCATTGATGAAGTCGCCTCACTGGTGGACAGGGGAGGCTGGGAGCCAGTCACGGGCAAGGCACTGGACCAGCTCCGTAGCAATACCAAAATACAATGGCAAGGCAGACGGCCGCGGTCTGCTGGGTTGCAAACCATGCCCTCCGAAGCCGAAGACGACGGAGCCGTCAAGGAAGGCGCAGCATACGCCGTACCCGAGAAGGATCCCGTCGGGGTCAAGGTAGCGCGCCGGCGAAACGACACAAAGCCGCCCATCCAGGGCAAGCTGCGAGCCATCCACTCTCTCGGGCCCTGGGCGGGCGGCAGCCTGCTGTGCCAGCTCAAGGTGCCGGCGTTGGCGACAATCGACCGGGAGCTCTGGCTGCAGCATGGCGTGGGCGGGGCGTCGCGGCCCAGCGAGGTGGACATCAAGGCCCAGCAGCGGCAGAGTATGGGCACGAGTGGATTGGTGAGAGGCGGGGGCGGGCATCACTCGGGCTGGACATTGGGGGCCTGGGGCGCATACTGAGCTGCTGTACGGGGTTGTAGCGGCACGGCCAGGCGGACAAGTGAGCTGAAGATGGATACCAAGATGATGACGACGAGGTGTGACGGTGGCGTATCGTGACCATCCCTGAAATATAGTCTAGTCAGTTGCCGGGTGACGAGGAAAACCAGTAAACTACCAGGACACTGGGCATATGTCCATCTCATTGTCAAAGGTATATTCGTATGACCGAGCGTAACGTTAACACAACTTACACCCTCATCCGATAGTATCCGCAAGCCGATTCAACGAAGCCCGGGCCCGGAGAGGGTTAGGTCGGTTAACGGCCACGGCTAATTGCATACCGTCAAAGCCCCCCCACCCCAACTTTATTCAAGCTTCAAGCTGCCTTCAAGCTCCCCCCAGCTTCCCAACCGTCGAGTCCAGCAAGCACCCAGGCCATGAGCCGCCCAACCTCGCAGCACCACCCACCATGAACAGAACCATATCGACGTGCACGCGCTGCCGCGCCAAGGCGCCCCGGCCCTCGCCTCCGCTGCGGCGCGGCTACGCGGACGCCAAGCGGCCCGTTTTCGCGGCGCGGCCCATCGTCGACATCAAGCACATCCGGCAGAACCCGGAGCTGTACGAGCAGACGTGCCTGGAGCGCAACTACGGGGCGCAGGCGGGCCATCCGCGGCGGATCCTCGAGCTGCACGCGGAGCGCCAGCAGCTGCAGCGCGACGGGCGCTCGCTGCGGGAGAAGGCCAACCTGCTGCGCCGCCAGCTGGCCAATCCGGCCACCAGCAGCGACGACCAGGACCTGCGCGACGTCAGGCTCATGAGCCGCGACAGCATCCAGGAGGAGGCGCGCGAGCTCAAGGCCCAGCTGTCGGGCATCGAGCGCCGCGACAGCGCCGCCGTCGCCCAAATCGAGGCCCTGGCCCTCGAGCTGCCCAACCTCACCAGCGACGACACGCCCCGCGGCTCCGAGCCCAAGCTGCTGAGCTACATCAACGACCGGCCCGGCTTAGCCGCCGCCGCCGCCGCCGAGGACAAGGACAACGACCTGCTGTGGCGCTCCCACGTGCACATAGGCTCCGAGCTCGGCATCCTCGACTTCGCCGGCGCCGCCACCGCCGCCGGCTGGGGCTGGTACTACCTGGTGGGCGAGGCGGCGCAGCTCGAGCAGGCCCTCGTGCAGTACGCGCTCGCCGTCGCCACCCGCCACGGCTGGACCCAGGTCTCCCCGCCCAGCATGGTCTACAGCCACATCGGCGCCGCCTGCGGCTTCCAGCCCCGCGACCAGCACGGCGAGCAGCAGGTTTACACCATCGCCCAGCACCCGGACGACGTCGCGCGCGGCGTGCCCGAGATGTGCCTCGCCGGCACCTCGGAGATCGCCCTCGCTGGCATGAAGGCCAACACCACCATCGACGCCGCCGACCTCCCCCTGAAGCGCGTCGCCGTCTCGCGCTGCTACCGCGCCGAGGCCGGCGCCCGCGGCGCCGACACGAAGGGCCTGTACCGCGTGCACGAGTTCACCAAGGTCGAGCTCTTCGCGTGGACCGATCCGGCGCCCGACGCCGCCGACGACGTCTTCGACGAGATCCTCGACATGCAGACCGAGATCCTCTCCTCGCTCGGCCTCTACTGCCGCGTCCTCGCCATGCCCTCCACCGACCTCGGCGCCTCGGCCGTCCGCAAGGTCGACATGGAGGCCTGGTTTCCCTCCCGCCGCCACAAAGGCGACGGCTGGGGCGAGGTCTCCTCCGCGAGCCTCTGCACCGACTACCAGTCGCGCCGCCTCGTCACCCGCCTGCGCGGCGGTCCCAGCGGCCAGATCACTTTCCCCTGGACCGCCAACGGCACGGCGCTCGCGGTGCCCAGGGTGCTGGCCGCGTTGCTGGAGAATGGCTGGGACGAGGAGAGCATGACGGTGACGATACCTGAGTGTCTGCGGCCGTGGATGGACGGCAAGGACAAGATTGGGTTGCGCAACGGGAGGAGCAACCGCGAAGGTGTTTAATATCGACTAAAAAGGTGGTTGAAACTGTACAATATCAAAAGCGAGCATCTCGGAAAGGCCAACAGCGCATGTGTATGTATATTCCTTGTAAAGTAATGCTCGACATGGGCTTTCTATATATGTTTCCAATAATCTAACGTATGAATCCCAATGCAGACGTCCCATGTACATGACTCTAATAGTGATCATCATAGCGTTGCCGTCATAACCTCGTCCAAGCAAGCCCCTCGACCGAGCAAGATAATCTTACACAACCTCCCTCCTTTCGGGCGGTGCTTGTCCATGTTCTGTCCCGTACCATCTCTCATATCTGCAAATCTTCTTCACCGCACCTCCCCAGCCCAGCTCCCTCCTCTGCCACGTCCTAGCCATTCCGTCCTGTCCATTCCTCTGCACCCAGTACGTCTGACCCTTGCCCGAACCATCGTTTCTTCGCAGCAATGGCCTGTCCTCTTCGGCGTCGTCGTCGCTACCAAACAGTTCGCCTGCAGCCACCTCCACCCACACATGCAAGGTGCGGACCTGGTCCACGTAAATGACAATCAGCGCGATCACGGACAGCACTATGCTGGCTACCCAGAATACCCAGAAATGCTGGCCCTCTGGTCCGTATATGCCCTCGATGGAGAGAACACTGGAGACAACTGTCACAGGGAGGAGGATCCCGCCGAGGTAGGCGATGCGGTCTAGGCTTCGCTCGTTGGGGTCTTTGTCCGAGTATGACAGATCATCTGCCGGCACGTCTGAGGGAGCCGCTGCTCGGGAGGAGGATGATGAGACGCAGAGAGAATGCAGCTGGACACGGCGTTGAATACGGTCGGTAAGGTCCTTCCAGTCATCAAGGCTGACGCTGTCCAGCACGACCCCACGCTTGGCCAAATGCTTCGTAACATCCGTGTTGAATTCAAGTGCCCTCAAGACCATCCACAGCAAGCCATCGTCTTTCCTCCCATCCCATTTCGTCTTCGGTGATAAAATTTCGATAAAGCCTGACCAACTCTCAAGGATAACCTCTCCGACAGTATTCTTGACAGGCAGGTCATCCTGTATTCGCTCCAGCAATGTATCCTCCAAGCTGAAAGCTTCATCATCGGACACCACGTGCCTCCTCATGGCATTGTTACAGCCATTCTGCATTGCAATGGTATGCGTAACGACTCTCTGGGGGCTTTGCGATGAGATGGGCGGCGCCGCTGGGTTGTCGTGGACAGCTGGTTCGAGGAGGAGAATTGGCAGCATGCCAGAGAGCCAAAGGGAAGCACGGTGAAAGCAGACACTGGTGTCGCATCCTACCCCTAGGCTGAAGCTGGGCGCCTCGCCCGTTCTCTGGGCTCGCCTCAGGCCGGGGCCTTGCACCATGGTCCGTTTCCTGGCCAATGCTGGATACGTCCATGTCCACCATCCGGGCCCGTCTCTGTTCCCGCTTGGTCGATACGATGTCCTTGTCACATGAGCCTCGATAAACATAGGGTCCATCGCCACGGCTGTTTGCAAAATCTCTGCGGCTTCGCTGTCGAGGTTGCGTATCAACAGCAGCTTGTTTTGGTTCTCGCTTGGCGCCGCCGACAAGAGCGCCGCCCGCAGCTCATCCGCGTTGCCGAGCACATGGCCGTGCCTATAATGCGAGCCTTCCAGGAGGAGGGCGGGCGGGTGCTGTGTACGATCTGCCTGGGAAGGCTTGTGAGGCGCCGAGATGTTCTGACCGGTCATGACCATGATGACTTTTGTGTGGGAAACCAGCTCATGTAGAAGTACGAATTCACCGGTCTTTTGAGAAGGTGTAGAGGCATTAAAGAGTCATCGGTATTCAGGTGGAAGCAGTCGCGACCAGGATCCCCTTGTGGCAATCTGTTCTGGGAAAGTGAGCAAGTGACCACCCAGGACTCCTACCTAGAGATGGAAGTGGTGCGTTATCGGATCACGCATCCAGCACAACTACCCAGGGACGGCAGGCTTCGCTGGAGGAATTCAATGCTTCTCTGGCATATCTCAAGACATAGGGATTCCTAGGCCTAGAGCTGACAGCAATGTCTGGGGTCAGCCAGCCTGGTAGCGTCGGTCATGTGAGGTTATCCACGCCCACATGACCACCTCAACTCCTCATGTGCGAAAACAGCCCCCTTGGCACGACGCGACACAGCAATGCGCCCAGGTCAAATGAACGCTTGAAATTCCTTATTCTATTGGCAGATCAGGCGCGATTGCTGCCCATGTATTGGCGGCAGTGTGCATAAACATTTCCTGCTTTCTTTCCCTTTTCATCCTTCAAACGCCAGACTCGAATCAACGCCATTTGTGCTTTGTCAACAAAAGAAGAAAGAAAATTGTAGACAAGCTGAAAGATTTCCACATAGGCAACCGAAGCATATTCTTCTACCCGTGCCAGGCGTCCCAGCCTTCACCGCTGCCACAAGAATGACGCGCCTTTGACACGAACGAGGGTTCGGCGGGATGCCACCAACGTGAACAGCGCCTTGTTCCATCGAGCTTAGAACGACAGTCCAGCTTTTCATCGGCCGTTGCACAGAAAACTACATCTGGGCCAGTATCCAGCGTCGGCATGCTGATATCTTGTGCGTGACCCTTCAAGACGGAACGCTGGTCCGGTTCTCGTTTGAATGTGACGCAGAGCCATGATGATGGTCGTCGCCGTCGTGATGGAGCGTGACGCTGTTGAACTGATGGAACGGATCTACCAGCTCCGCCCCGGGCGTCGCCAGACCACTGTCCAGGGGAACCCCCGGCATTGCCCTTGAGCCGCTGATGTCAACGCTTGCGCTTTCCTTCACGTTTCTAAAGTTAATGGTGTCGATGCCGCGGCCAGCGTGAGGAACAATGGGAGGCTTCATGTGGCGGATGAGAGCCCACTGCGTCGTGCGAAAGAATGGATGTGCCTTGATGTCAGAGGCGCCTGCCCGAGCACCCAGTCTCCGGTTCTCGTCCTTGATAAGTAGTTTCCTGATAAGGGATTTGCAGAGGCTATTGGTTGTTTAGTATATGACGGTAAAAGGGTATATGAATTTAGCCGCCAACTCACTTTGATATTTGCGGAGAGCCTGAATGGTCCGGGAAGGGCACATCTTCCCGTAAAATGTTGGCAAACGTAGCATTGCGGTTCTTGCCCTTGAAAGGCGTAGTGCCGTAAAGCATTTCGTAGATGAGGATGCCAAGCGTCCACCAGTCGACTGCGCTGGTGTGACCGCTGCCTTTAATCACCTCTGGAGCAATGTATTCCTCAGTACCGACGAAAGAGTTGGTTCGGAAATCAGCGATGCAAGATCTCGTGTCGATGGTCGGCAGGGCGTCCGTTCGGGCTCCATTCTTCCCGACAATCATGGTCGGCTTGCCACCAGGTCCAGATTGCTTGGACAAATCGAAATCGGACAACATGATGTGTCCCGATTGATGCAGCAGAATGTCTGCAAGATGACAGTTAGTAAGTACGAGTTGAAGTTGACTGGTCGGAAACATACTCTCAGGCTTCAGGTCTCGATAAATGAAGCCCATAAGGTGCAGGTATTCGAGCGCGGCAGTGACCTCGGCAGCGTAGAAGCGGGCATCGTCTTCGGGAATGCATTTGCCAGGACGAGTCTGCAATGCGCGGAAGAATTCGCCACCGCTACAATATTCCATGCAGAGGTAGAGGTAGTCTTCCGACTGAAACGAGTGGTAAAGGGTCACAATAAAGGGGTGGTTGCTGGTCGCAAGAATCTCTTGCTCGGCGAGTGCTCGCTTTATCTTGTTTCGCTTGATCATCTCCTTTTTGCTCAAGACTGCAGCACATGTTAGCATGTTAAAGAAGGAAGTCAAACGTGTCGTATATCATCTACCTTTCATGGCATAAAGGCGGCTGCTCTTCTTCTCCCTCACGAGGTAGACTTTGCCAACATCTCCCTTGCCAATGAGTTTGATCTTGTCGAAGCTCGCCGGACTGACCTCGACATCTCTGACCTTGATCGAGTTGGAGCTATATGTCCTGCGAAACGCCAGAGAAATGTGAGGTGGCTGTAAGCCGGCCGCGGAGGCAACCTTTTCGGGAGTTCCTAATGACGGGAGCTTGGGTACAGGTGGGTTGCTTTCGACAAGCTCGAGAGTCCCGGATGCCGTGTTCTCGACGATGGGGTCCTTGCCGAGCTCTGCGGTGGCGGGGCGGTCGCCGTTGGCCGGCTGCTTGGAGACATCCTTGGTAAAGAGGCCCTGCGCGTTGGGGGCACTAGCTACCCTTCGAAGCCTCCTTGCCAGCTCCTCCTTTGTCTTGCTAGTAGCCTGCTCAGGGGCGGCGCCGTCAGGGCCAGAAATGTTGAGGGTAGGCGTGTCGGGGGGGCTCGGGGGAACAGAATCGGTGTTATGGTGGCGCAAACCGGGCATACCCTGGTGGGCAAAGTAAGGGTTTGCGTGAGCAGTAGGGCTCATGGCCTCGTCGAGTGGATTTCCCTCGCTAGCGGACGTGTGTGCTCTCAAGCGGCCGACAGTATTGCTGAAGAACTTGGTATGCCGAAAGGTCTTACCGGAGGTATCGCTGCCACCGCTACCGGCAGCCGTGGCAGGAGACAGGCCAGCAGCGGCGGGAGAGGAAACGCTGGTAGACGAAGCATTCTTGTCCTTTTCGCCGGCGGTGGTGTTGGTACTGCTGTTGATTCGGAAGAAGCTGCGAATGCGCTGGCCCACCTGGCCGGTCTGGCCGTTGGAGGTCTTGGTTGAGGGCATGATGGGGGCTAAGTGTACGCTGAAGCGATCATGCACACGAGGCCATGTTTGTCGCCGCGGAATCTAGCACTGGCGTTGGGATGAATTGGGCGTGGGAAGGCCTTCTTCTGCGGGTGGAGATGATGATGATGATGATGATGCAGTTGCGGATGCAACAAATGCGGATCAGTCGAGAGCAACGATTGTGAGGGAGAGCGGGAACCGAAGGGCGGCATTACAGGACCAAGGCCGAGCGAGCAGCAAGCAAGATAGCGACCTCCAAGTGCTAGCAGGGGTTGGGGGGGGGAAGGCAGCGTACCAGGCCTGTGTCTATGATTGCCTCAGGCAGAACTTTGGTGATATACCTGCGAACGCTATACCTCCGGTACGTATTCACGAAGTATTTAGAGGGCTTTACAATTGTTCAACTTGCGTTCACTCATTCATTTTGTGTTCAACAGGCACGCACCTCCGGCCTACCGTAACGTATAGCCTTGGCCATCTCGCTCACTACCCCTTTCTTCACCGTCGCCCGTCGGAACAGAGCGACGGGCCCATTTCAACGGAGAGGGTTGTCGGACCACAATCCTGGGGTTTCTGGGCCTGCAGCTGCGGCTCGATGGCGAAGGTGGGGAGCCAGCCCAGTTGAGACTCGTTCCGATTCGGTAGACCTGGCCGGTACTATTGGATGGGATGCTTTGAAATCGAGATGTTGCAGAAACGGTACGTATGCAAGCCTTATGCATGATGTTTACCTATCATGTGTTGTAGCCGTTGATGCTCACATGGAAGCTCAAGGTACGCCGGGGGATATCGAAGATGGGTTTTCCAGATGACAGGAGTCCTTCGCAAGTCTTTGATTGACGCCATCCCAAGGCCCCCATGGGTCACTTTCCGAAGCTTTGTCTGCGTAGATGCTTCAACTGGCCAATGGGGGCTAGCCCCCATGTCTCCCATGTCGGGGCATCTTTCCGGTGGCCAGATATTAGTATCACACATCCGTGCTAGGTGTTTATCCGCTTAGAATTGAGCTGGATGGATCATGAGCAGCGTATGGACAAAGAGCCAGCTCGCAGATATATGATAGGCCACGCTTAACCAGGAAAGTTAGATACGAACTGTCTTCTTCACGCAGACTGGCACAGCCCTCCGCGCGGCCCTTGCCTCCAGTGGAAGGCCAACCATTATTCATCCTCCTCGAACGACAACGAGCGCTTCCTGATACACAGCCCCCATCCACGGATGCGCCGGCTTTATCCCTCCTGACGCGCAACCCTTAATGCTAACACCGCCGTGTTTTGTCAGCCTGCGAAGCCGTCATCGCATTCGATCGATTTTGACAGCCGAAGCCCGGCCATAAAAAGAAGTGACAGACGCGGGGACCCTGCCACTGATGTAATTGTACACCAAAAACGGGCCCCTTCAACACATCGGGCCATCACCCCTGCAAGACCGGCCCCTATGTGAAAATCATTTCGAATAGAAAGGGCGACAAGAAAGCTGAATAAGCTGCTTCACGCCGCAGACAAGTTCATGTCTATCTTGCACAGGCAGATACAGCTCAGTATAGCTCGGTTGTTGAGACATTTTTTTAGAGCTTCCGGTTTGAAAGCTGTCGCCGAAGCTTTGATTGGTGAGGAAAGATGTTTGAGGCCAGGGCTATGGCCGAAACGTCATAGGGCGGGGGGAGGTATGTTCTAGAAGCGCATGGTATCTCTTTAAGCGCCGGGAAAGGAAACCATATGAAGGAACGTGGCCATCTGTGATCGTCAAGAACAACATTCTGTGGTTTTATGCCGTTCAAGTGGGCTCTTACCTCGAAGGCGTTGGAGCTACCTGGCGCTGACGGAGCTGCTTAGCATCTTCTAGCAGAAAGCTCGGTGAGGAGCTCGGAACAGACCACTGCGGTGACCGGCAATACGAAATACGAGAGGAGTGCCCTGTGATTATAAAGTCGAGGCAAGTTTTGATGACTCAAGCTTTCGTTGCTGTCGAGAGTGTCGGATTCTTGCCATAACAAGCACAAAACATGCCATATTCCTTGCAATCCGTTGGGCTTGGCCTGGCCGCCACATCTGTGGCTGGATTGGCTGTTTCGCTCGTCGTTGTTGTACGGCGCGTATCACACCAAACAGTCTCGTCCAGAGGTCGAAGGCTTCCCAAATCATCCTCACACCAACCTCTCCAAGATCTGCACCTGCCCGCCAGCCTCCCGCAAGACGTCCGATCCGTCGATTCAGATTGGGTTCTCGCCCACGAAAGAACCGTATCACGCCCCGTCCCCGCTGCCGCGCTGGCCCACCCCTTCTCAGCATCGACGCCAGCGCAGCCATCAGAACTGCTAAAGGCTTACGCCCGCGCCGCGCACGTCACATTCAGCTGGACACCTACAGGTTTGATCCTCCGCTCCGTTATCAAGGACCGCGCCGCTCGCCGCAGCTTCGACACGGACTACCTGCAAGCCTTGGACTTTGACATCGGTGACCGCGTGAATGGTGCTTACACAGTGGTGTACCACGGTCCAGGTGGCGTCGAAGGATCCGAGAGGCTTGAGCTGGCCTTGGATCCGCCCGCGGGCTATACAGGCCCCCAGCCGCACGGCCTGATCGTCGCCGAGGTTGCACCAGCGCAGCAAGGACTTGTCTTTGTGAATGAGACATGGATGTGGAGAAAAGAGCATGAGAAAAAGACTCTGATCGAAGCCCCGGTTGGCGCCTGGATACACGAGGTCATGACTGGCTGGCTCGTGGTGAATGGGTTGGCTGCGGTGACAACCCAGAAACTCAAGTCATCATGAACACCATTTTATGGGTTTCGAGCACCGCTCTTCAGACAGATGGGTGACGATGAATCATTAACTTCTAATTAGGTGCTGGTTGCATCATGTTTCACAGTGTAGGACAGTGTTTGTTAATAGTACGTATATCACCGCTCCATGAGCCTCGAATGTTTTCCACGTCTTTTTCATAGACATTGCCTAAATAACAGTGAGATGTGTCTTCATGATGAAACATGGGATCAAACGCGAATTCCTCGGCCTGTTGGCCAATACGAAGACGCCGTTCGAGGAAAGGCAGCTCCAACATGTGTGACGAACCACAGCCTCACAACGACTTTATATATACATCAATGCAAACATTGATACATTCACACACAGAACAAGCTGAAAATAATCGATGCAACTCCACTGCAAACCTCTGGAATACCAAAACCATCCATACTTCATTCTCATTTACAGTCGTGGCAGATTCATAGTGGCGAATGCGTAGGGCAAGAGATAGCGTGGTTGTCTTATAGCTCGATATTCCGGAATCACTCAATCCATGGTCGCACTATTATCGTCGGTAGACTCCTCCTCGTCTGGCAGATTGTCGTTCATGCGTATGAGAAGCTCTTTGAGTTTGCGACGGTTGGACTTCCACGTGGCGTCGTCTTCGATTTCTTGGTGCCGAACCCAAGGCGTCGCCTGTATGCCATTTTTATCCTTCAAAAAGTCCGGCACGCCTTCATCCTCGAGCGAATCGACTCCTTTCGACGGGTGTTCGTTGGACGCGCCATCACCTGCATGCCAGCTGAGTGGAACCAAATGTGACTGCTCCATGTGACGTTCGAAAGCTTCGGCGTCCGGAAAGTCTTGGACACCACCACCTTTACCACACCGACCCCAGCGACAGTCCGTATCCGGATTTCTTTGGCGGTGAACAATGTAAACATGCCGCTTAAGCGTTTGGAGGTTTTGAAGCTCCGCTTGGCACCCGGCCCATTCGCATAGAAATGCGAACCACGGGGGATTCAATCTTTTATAAACCTCCATGGGTGGGGGAGTCAATGCTTTTGGCGGTCTCCCTCGCTTCTTCTTCGACTCTGTCGAGACTGGCACTTTGGAACCAGCGATCGCCTTTGCAGTAAGCAGTGCGCTGGCTGGCTTGCTTCCTCGTAGCTCGGCGTAGCCCATGCCTGCCTTCCATCCCTTTGGTCTGCCGCGCTTGCCGCTGGATGGCTGGGGTGCAATTGGGTGGACAGTGGACGAAGTCAACATGGTGGGAATTGGAACAGGTGTCTCTTTGATTTTACGACGTTTGAACTGCGAGGACACGTCGGATTCAACCGGTTCTGAAACGCTTTCTTCAAACTTGGGATAGTCTGTGGTAGTGACTTTGTTTGGAGATGGGAGAAGCACTGTGAGCTGTCGTTGGGTGGCCCCGGTTGCTTGGCTGGGACGGGGGAACCTGAAAGGGCTCGACTGCGCGTCGCGGGCAGGCGTTTTCGTAGAATCCATGGCCAGCGGATCACCTTCCTCAGTGCTATCAACCGACCCGGCTCTTTCAGGACGTGGGTAGGGAGTCATTCTCGGCTCCGTGAGGCACGTGTTCGAGGCAGTCGTGAAGCTATTCTTGAATCACGAGCGTACCCCCTCGTGCAATCAAAATTCGATTGGCACTAACATTACGCAGTATCTAACCAGAATCAAGGTTGAAGATCGATGATTTAGTCCACGTTGTCGAAATGTTGATGAGGCGTGGTAAATAGGACAACGGGCAAAAGGAAACACGCTGATGTTCAGGGTATGTAGCTCGATGCGTGTTCCGTTGCTGCTTTTGCCTAGTGGAACTTGGCTACCCGAGAGCATTGACGACTAGTCTCTCCTATCGAATTCAACAATTTCAGAATAATCGCAACAGGTTTAAATCTGACAAGATATTTCGAAAAAAAAAAAAAAAAAAAAAAAAAAAAAAAAAAAAAAAA
>KL660865.1:67427-81494 GCA_000732775.1 Stachybotrys chlorohalonatus IBT 40285
CATAGATAAGGAATTCTACTCTTGTCATTTATCTTGCTAATTATCCTAGAGACAATTATGAAATTAGTCACAAAAGTCGGGCTCACTTACCACGGGAACACTCGGTCTGCAAGATGTGACGAGGATTGAGTATAGCAGGAAATCCAATACCGATGGAGCCAGGAACCAGAACCCACTAGTCTATCACATCTAGGCAGCATGACATCTAGATAAGGTCCGTTGAGTCGGCGGCGGAGCACACCTTGGAGATAACATGAAAGTTGGAGGGGTCTCAGCGGGGGTTCACCTCGTCACCCGCGTTCTTCTTGCTTAATTTTCTGTTTTCTGCTTTTGAGATCGTGTTACCGTTGATCAGACTCCAATTTCAACAACAGTGACTTGCCATGTCGACTACAGACATGGGAAAGCCTTCAGGACTGTATGAGGCTGGCTGCCACTGCGGCATAATCTCCTTCAGCTTCAAGCTGTCACCTCCGCTCCCCGAATACAAGGTGTTGGAGTGTAACTGCTCCATCTGTCGCCGTGCAGGTTATTTGTTGGTCTGTACGTACTCTCGCCGGCTCATCGGCTGCATCGACTACTCTGACTGTCTTAGACCCGTCATACGACGATGTTACTTGGCACAACGATTCTAAAGCCAAGTGTGCCGTCTACCAGGTATGATTGAACTCAAGCCCCCGGCACAGGCAAGACAAAGTGGTAAAAAGAAAGCTTTGATGTAACCCACGCACCGGTATAGTTCAACAGCAAGACCAAGGACCAGCTGTTCTGCCCTACATGTGGTGCCAGCATTGGCATAGACTTCAAGAACGCCGACCCTCAAAGATACGGCATCAGTGTGAGAGGCAATACAGACACCGTCGTGATAGGGCCGTCGGGTAGGCTGATATGGAAATTCCCAGGCCCGGACCATCAACAACGTTGACCTGGATAAGCTTCAGTATGAGAAACTGGACGGGATAAACAAGGTTGGACCAGCAGAGGATCTTTCCGGTCGGATGCAAGCAACGCCGCAAGATCAGTGATCGGTGGCCGGTTCTTGGCAGGCAGCTGGGGCATGACCCCGGCCGTTCTTCCTTGCCAACTGTGGCTAGCCAGCAGCGCTATCGAACAGGAGCTGCCTCGGTAGCGTCTAGAGGGGCCGTGTTGGCTGCGATTTCACTGGACGATCTCGCCGTCATGATGCAATAACGCTGCCCACATGGCTTTGGCGGGTGGAGGAGAAAGCATGCTTTTTGGTAAATGCAAGCCGCCAAAAGTTGGTAACTGCGCAAGCCATCTACGCAACCTCGGGGGATCGTCAGCGCTTGACATGCGGAGTATAGGAGTCGTTGGTTTACTGGTTTCGCATTGCTTCAATCAGAGGCTTCCAGTCAATTGGAGATTGGGCCACGTAACCCAATCAACGGACAGCTTGAAGCCACATTGACATAACTCCTGTGATGAAAGTTAATAGTGATGCTTCAAAGACAACATGCAAGGCCAAGCCAACAGTCTGGAACAGATCTTATTTACTTGGATGCTTGATCGAACTAGCCCCCGGCAGGTCAGGGAGGCCCTCGTTAGAGAAAGGCCTGGGGGACGCTCTATAGGTCAGCGCTCCGCTGGAATAAACGCACCGGATAGGTGCAGGTACCTCCCGGATCAGCAGCAAGGTTGGGGGGGGGGGGGACGCCCAACCCGTGGAACGCGGAACGACGTCATCGAACAGCCCGCAATCTTGGTGCGATGGGAAGTATGCCATGCCATGCCATGAGCCCTGCCACGCAATTTGCAGGCACTTCTTTAATCTTGGCATGCCCATTCTTCCCTCTGCCTCATCTGCTTCATCTACTCTCTCGCACTACTTGAGATTGGTGCTTTGTAGAAGCAGACCAGCACCAGAGGTGCCAACCGCCGCTGCACTTAGACGACAGAACGCACCCCTCGTTCAACATGGACGTGCAAGAGCATGTCGTCCCCTCGGGCGGCCAGCACTACAGTGGCCGGAACCGAGTCCCCAATATCCAACAGTTTATGGACCAGCTGGATGCCCAGAAGAAGGAACGTGATGCCGCCATCGACGAGGAACTGAAGAACAACCGGCGCCATGGCGAAATCAAAGAACACAAGAACGCCCGTGACAGGTTCAAGGACACTCGCCAGGTGCGAGATCCTGTCACCGGAAAGGATGTTGAGATTCGCGATGCCGACCTCGACTTCTCGGAGGCGGTCGACAACCCACAGGTAGACCTGGGCCACCCCTTACCCGTGACGCCGCGCGTAGCTAACAGGTGCTCAAGTACTCGGTCCCCAACGAGAATCTCGGCAAGCCGACCACAGTTCCCATGTCCTCGAAGCAATCAGGCGAAGACTACCGCCGCACGCAGGACATTGTTGCGCCTCCTGATCCCGTGCAAGAAGGTGCCACCTCGGATGTCCCTCTTCGGAGCGAAAAGACGTCTATTCTATTCTACAAGACGCCCTCCGTCAGCTACGAGCCCATGTTCGAGGCTCTCGAAACGCGGGGCAACGTTCTCTGCGCGGGCATCTTCTTTGCCATTGTCTTTGTTGGCAAGTTCTTTGGCGGCAGGCTCCTGGGCCTGATCCCCTTGGCATTCTTTGTGGCATCAGGGGTCTTCCTCTGGGTCAAGGACCTGATCCGCCGCGGACGGGATCTGGAATGGTCAAGCGAACAGGAGCGTGGCGAGACGGCAACGGCAAATCTGATCCCCGAATCAGTGGAGTGGATGAACACCATGGTATGTCATGCTGTTTCGCACTGGCGCCATCCCGATATCTAACGGAAGTAGTTGGGCATCGTCTGGGGATTAATCAATCCCGAGATGTTTGCGGCCGTCGCCGACACGTAAGTGCTTTGCATTTTCCTTTAACCCGCGTCAACAGGTTGCTAATCTCTGCAGACTGGAGGACGTCATGGCGGCATCGGTTCCCGGCATTATTGAGCATGTTCACGTTGCCGATATCTCACAGGGCAACAACCCTATTCGCATTCTCAACATGCGTGCTCTACCCGACTCTCATGTTCAAGACATCAAGGACGAAATCCGCAAGGACAACGAGAAGAAGATGGACCCCAACGAGTTGGCCGCGGCTGAGCAGGCTGGGTCCTTCTACAACTTGGAGGTGTCCGTTGCCTACCATGCCAAGCCGTCGGGTGGTGACATCGCTTCGAAAGCCCGAAACATGGGCATGCAGCTCGTGTTCTACCTCGGTGTCAAGGGTCTTTTCGGTGTCCCTCTGCCTATCTGGGTCGAGCTCATCGGCCTTGTCGCAACGGCGAGGGTTCGATTGCAGCTCACCCCCGACCCGCCGTTCCTGAAGACCATGACCATTACCCTGATGGGCGTCCCCAAGGTTCAGGCCGGCTGTACCCCTATGATTGAGAAAGGTGTCAACATCTTGAACTTGCCTCTCATCTCCAACTTTGTCAACTGGGCCGTTGGCGCTGCTGCGTCCATGTACGTGGCGCCCAAGAGCCTGACCTTGGATCTGAACAAGATGCTCCAGGGCGATGACATCAAGAAGGAGACCCTGGCTCTCGGCGTTCTGTTCGTCCGGATTCACAAAGCCGTTGGCCTCAGCAAGCAGGATCAGCGAGGTAGCAAAGGTGGCGGCTCTGATCCATACATCACAATCAGTTGGAGCAAGTTCGGAAAGCCCATGTACTGCACTCGAGTCATTCAGGATGATCTCAACCCCGTGTTCGAGGAGAGCTGTGGACTTTTGGTTACCAGCGATTTGATCAAGGCCGATGAGCAACTGTCTCTCGAGCTATGGGACAGCGATCGCTCCTCTGCGGACGACGTCGTGGGCAAGGTTGAACTGAGCATCCAAAAGCTCATTCAACATCCCGGCAAAATGTTCCCCCAGATCTCCAAGCTTCGAGGCGTCAAGGCAGAGAGCTCAATGCCCGGCGAGCTTCACTTTGAGGTCGGTTTCTTCGGCAAGACACAGTTCCGAAAGGCGTTGAGGACGGATGGTAGAAACATTGATCTTCCCAAGGAATTGCAAGACAAGCCTGAGCTCCAGGAGGACAAGGGTGCGATCGATACCAAGGAGGAGGACGATGTCATCCACACTCCTCCCGACCCCTTATGGCCTTCTGGTATTCTCAGCGTCGTTGTTCATCAGATTGTCGGCCTCGAGCTTGCAAACATCAAGGGCAGCAACGGCAAACGCAAGGGCAAGGAGTACGCGCCTGCGCGGCCCGAGGCTGGAGAAGTCCGGGAGGAGCAGAGCAGCAAACTGCCCAGCTCATACTGCACGATCCTTATCAACGATGACTTGGTGTACAAGACCCGAACCAAGGTGGTGTCGTCGCAGCCCATCTTCAACGCCGGTACTGAGAAATTCGTCCGTGACTGGCGATCCTGCATTGTCACGGTCGGTGTTCGCGATTCTAGAAACCGCCAGCACGACCCCCTTATCGGCGTTGTTCCTCTCAAGTTGACCGATATCTTGCAGTCGAGCAGCCAATCTACGAGATGGTATCCCCTCGATGGAGGCATCGGTTTCGGTCGTGTTCGTATCTCTCTGCTGTTCCGCTCCGTTGAGATTAGACTGCCGCCACCTCAACTCGGCTGGGACATCGGCACCTTCGAGTTCCTCTCTGATCGCATCACCACTTCAGGCTACGCTCCAGGAAAGCACGTTGGCCTCCGGCTCCGCACAGGAGGGTCCTCGGCAAGCATAAAGAAGTCCCTCTCCACCAGAGAGGAGAGCGGCATGTCCTTTGACATCAGCGGCGAGGGCGCTGCAGCCAAGATTCGCTTGCCTGTCCGCCATCGCTACTCGTCGCCAATCTTCATAGAACTGTACCCCAGTGGCAAGCGTTCCCCCGACGCATACGCTGTTCTTTGGCTCCTGGAGCTGGTTGATGCCGAAGAGCACGACTTTGACCTTCCGGTTTGGAGGTGTGATAACAGCCTACGCCTATCACAGAACTACATCACTGCCAACAACTATCAGACCGTTCCTGACATCGATATCCAAGAGATCGGCCGCATCAGATTCCGAGCTCGTTTCTCACCTGGTACCGACAATGAGCATATCAAGTTCGCTAGCACGTCAGACGCAAGAGAGACGATCGAGGTGTGGGAAGCCTGCTACGCTGAGGGCGTCCGCGAGGGCGAGGTGCAATCCGAGATTCCTCCTCTGGTCCAAAAGCTCCACGACGAGTCCCTAACTCACGGCAGAGACGTTCTGGCCCAGGCTGATGCTCAAGACAAGGACAAGTGGTTGGCGAAGGATGGCACAGACTGGACCGGCGCGTTTGGACAAGACCCAAAGGAGCTGATGGCCAGGAAAGGCAACGAGTCGGCGGACAGTGAGGAGTATGACGACTTTGACAATGACGACGACGACGACGACGACGATCCGGATCTCGGTATCCAGGACGCTGATACCGACCCTTCTCCCCCATCCGAGGAAGAGGAGAATGGCCGTCCGTCCGTGGATAGCATGCAGACTGATGCATCAAGCTCGTCCAAGAAAAGCAACAACCCCATCAAAGCATACAAGGACTACAAGGAGCGAAGCCGAGACCTGCACCGCAAACATCGGGGCCTGATGCAATGGCGCCCCATGCGTAACGTTCAGTTTGCTAAGGATCAGGGCAAGTTTGCGGTCCGAAAGGTGCGGAACCTAGGATCGCTTGATGGGCGTAAGCCCGATGTTGAAACGGAAATTTAACCAAACTGGGACGGGGATGACAAAAAGAGGTGTCATGATTGAAATGGAAATCTAGCGACTGTATATGAGGAAAGATAACGTTTACGAATGGCGTTGAGGTTGCGTAGCTTTCATATTCGGCTCTATGATGATTATTGTTACTCTTAACCATTGTCTTGGATAGATGACGTAATTGTTTGATCTCATGCTTTAATTGCCAAGACAAGATGGCATTCCCCTTTCTACGAATGGGCTAGGAAATCAACATTGTCATCTAATATGTGGAGGGAACCACGCTGAGTCGACCTCCATCATTCAACAGGACAAGACCATTGCAATACGCTCCAGCCATGCTTGCTAGGTACAAGACCGTCCCGCCCATCTCATCCTCCGTCCCGAACCGTCTTGCTGGCATGAACGCGTGGTGATCCAAGCCCTCATCTTCAGGGTCTCGTGAGCTGATGATGGGATCAGCCAGTTCCGACGAAAACCCTAAAGTCCTTGTCAGTTCAATCGTATCCTGAATGCATGTGGTTTGAGGGCATCAACGCACATCCCGGCGCAAGCGTGTTGACCCTGATCTGGTACGGCGCCAGGTTGGTCGCCGCGTGCGCTGCCAGCTGGGCGATGGCGGCCTTGCTCGCTGCATAGGCCGGCGGCGTGGCTGCTTCCCGGCTATAGGCCCCGAGGCTCGTCACGAAGAGGATCTGACTTTGGATGGCGGGTGCTTTGCTCCCAGGCTTGAGTGGTGCGCCGAAGCCGCCTTTTAGGGCGTTTTGGTTTCCCGCCTCGAGGAGCTCCAGGAATGCCACTGCGGTGTACCACGCCCCTGTGACGTTGACGTGGTACGTCTCGGTGAAACTCCCCATGGACGTCTCGTCAAACAGATCCTTCCGCAGCTCTTTGATGCTTTTTTCCTTGTCATACGACTGATAGGGCCCCAGAATGCCGGAGCTCGCTATGACGAGGTTGACATGGCCGGTTTCCTCGGACACAACATCTACCGCGTGCTGGAGCGCCCCCTTGGACGTGACGTCGCAGACGATGGGGGAGATGGCCGGGTGCGCGGCTGCTGCTGCTTCCAGGGTGGCTTGGCGACGCCCGAGGATGTAGACTTTCCGCGCGCCGGCGGCTGCGAGGGCTTTGGCCATCATATAGGCGATGCCTGAGTGGTGTGGTCAGGGACTGGAGAGGTGGATGGGTTTCTTGGAGGGACGTACCGGTGCCGCCGCCGGTGACGACTGCGACGAGGCCGTCGACTCTGAAGAGAGAGGATGGATCCATGGTGCTCTGTTTGGATACTGTGACTTGTGTTTATAGAGTGTACGTCGGCTGTTCCACCGATGAAAGCGGGAATGGGCTATGGAAGCATGGGTATCTTATGTACACGTTCTTTCGAGGGAGTTGATGATATTAGTCGGCAATTTGGGGCGTAAATCCGATGTATTTATGGTCCATCATCATCATGGCTATGGTATTAAATTAGCTATCGCCGCCTTGGCGATGTTCTATTGTTGTATAACATGACATCGTGAGACCAGCACGGCAAATTGCTACCCTGCCGATCGACGTTGGCGCAGCGTATCAACACACCGCCCTTTCGCATAATATTGGAGGCCCGAGAGCAAGCAGCTGTAAAAAGAACTTGAGCTTGGAAGGTTGACGCCATGATGCTTGAAACCTGGAGGCGAGACGGGTGTATGTCGGGGTTAATGGTATATCCGAACACTTGACCAACGTCAGCTGGGATGTGGATACTGTGAGACAACTGCTTTGACGTGTAGGTTGAAAGATATGATTTGTCGATGGTGAAGAGAATGCCCGCGTTGCTGCTATCATTTACGTCAAGTTTGGTTTAGGGAAAAGTCAGACATCCGTGCCAAAGGGCTGGGCACACGCGGTCTACGTTTTGAGATATACTCGGTTGCCCTCTGAGTAAAGGAAGACCAGACTCGGCAAGATGATGCACAAACGACGGAGTTCAGCAAGTATATAAATTATCGGATATACAATAATGCTTTGCTCTGGAGGGTTGAAGGCTACGTCTTGGCGGTCGGCGTCGTCATCCGGAATAAGCCCTGTGCCAGTGGGGCTCCGGGCCGCACGTGGGGCCGTCCACCTTGCCTGCTCAAGACCACCCGACAATCCCCCCTCAGGATATCGCCAGTGCTTTTCGAGCACGCTACCAATAAATCCGCGGAGCTCCGCCACGTGAATAAACTCTATAATGCTGTCATGAACGGCCTGTTGGTTTTGAATTTAATCATCTTGATGAAGCAAAAGGGGCTTATGGGTGCATGGCATCCGCGCCGTCTAGATACAATTGTGCTGGTGGTGCTTCCATTGGCTTCCCGTGCTTTGGTCCTTCTGGGATTAGTTTTCTACTTGGGAGGCACTCGCAGGACAAATAAGGGACAAGAGGGGGGCTTCTCGGTCAGAAGCTTCCCTAGACGCTCTAGGTTCATGCACATGCACTCGATCGCAAGACTTGGAGCATATGGCCCGCAGCCAGTAGATGAAGTTCTAGCTGTTCAACCTAAAACCAATAGTCTCTCGCGATGCCGCCGGTAAACTTGCAAGTACGCCTCACAGACTTTGCAAGATGCGAAAGAACACAACTACTCACATGGGAAGGAGACGCGAAAAGTCTAAATCTGAAAGAGCAACCTTTTCCTTGCTAAATAGCGCTATAAGAAGGAGGCAACTTCATCATCAAGCGGACGGCGGAAAGGGCTTCTTCTCTCTTTCCGAATCCACCAACCCAACGACCTACCTATATCACCACCTCAGCCGGTATATCTAGCATACAGTCTACCATGGTATCTCCACTGTAGGTTATGAGTTACGACAGTGGATGTTTAACGCACCCTGACTTTTGAGCAGAGAAGAAAACAAGCCTCGCTCACGGAGCAAATCCACGGTCTCTGTGACGTCTGACGAGCCTGTTTACTTGCATGACAGTAGCTGGAACGGGGTGTGCAAGCCATCGGCCAACCTCACACGCAGCACGCTCGGTGTCAAGAGTCTGTCGTGGCCTGATATTTTCAACTGGTACGGCATCGTCTTATCAAACTGCGAGTGTCTTTATGCTTATGGTTCATAGGGTCGAGCGTGCGAATCGTACACATTCGAGTTCTCCTCTGCAGTCCACTGAACCCCCTACGTCCACCGAATCCCCCGCGTCAAACGATTTCCCAGCGTCCCCCGAAGTCCCAGCGTCCACCATTGTTTGGGACAACCAGTCCGGCACACACGGCTCACTTGACGGCAACCAAGACGACATCAATCCCCTCGCAGTACCCTTCGCATGGGAAGAGTCGCTGGGTGATTATGAGTATCCAGTGGCTGTTGACTCGGATGACCCTATTGTTCGATCGTTCTGTGTAACCAGAGAACCAGACTCGCACAGCCTATTCCCATTGTCAGATACGTCTTTTTGCTCCTCATGCCGTGGGCCCGTCGTCGAACACGTCGAGTTCGTCGCTCGAGGCAACCCTTCGAGGATCAAGCCTGACCTTGGACAGCGAATCATCGACGTGTGGTTAATCATGGAGAGTATCAGGAGAGATACTGCCGTCAAGGAGAATGAGCTCGCCGAGTTACACGAAAGACTTGTCCGTTTCACGATCCCCGCGCCCAATGCAATGATCAGCGAATCGTCTGCACCTCTCAACGAGGGTTGGCTTCGCTGGAGCTGCGTGTGCAAAGAGGGAGAGGACTGGCGCCAAGGGTTCGAGTCCGGTTGGCGGCCGGCGAACTTTGAGGAGTGGGTGCGGGTAAAGGTGCACCTCATCATCCTCGAGGAGGAGTTGATGTTGCAAATACGACAATCCCGCACCCAGGATTATGCAGATTTCTGGCGTCGGTGGCTGGGCATCAACGGCTCGGCAGGGTTGCCCAAGGACATGGCGCTCATACTGCGCTGGATGGCTGGGACGCGGCCCGAGCTGCGGCGAGAGATGATGAAAGCTCCCCTACCGACCGAATTCAACAACTTCTTGAGCCACGTCTTCACCGTGCTCACGCGCTTGGGCCTGTCCTGGGAAGGCGGAATGGAGGCCGCAGAAGAGATACGGATGTGGCGGCAGACCAAGGAGAAGAAGTTGGAGCTCGCCGCTGTCCAGGCGTTTCGCGAGTCCCAGAAATATGAGTTTGTTCCGCCTCGAGGAGGATGGCAATGAGCGGAGTACTTAGCCAGACTATGGAACAGCCAAGCGGACCAGCCCAAGACTGGGGACGGGAAGAGAAGCGATGACGCCGAGAAGAGAGGGATGTGGCACAGAAATATGATTTTCAGGAGTTGGTCTAGAAGAAAGGTGAAGCGGCTGAACATGGTGCTGGAGGTGCCTGGTGAATACTTGCAGGCTTTCTGCATGGAACAAAAACAGCGAGTGCTTGCAGGGTCTTTGTAGACTAGAGCAATAGAGCGCCGACTATTTGTACAGTAACAAGAATGGAGTGTAGTATACCACATTACAACTATGTTATAGGGGCGAGCCCCGATAGCAGGATGTGGCTCGCATAATCCCTAAGAACACCAAACACCTCAACGGAGACAAGAAGGCAAAAAAGTAATGCCCTGTACTGGAATCGAACCAATGTCTTGCAATGTGTTCTAAGGGAGCGGAGCGGATAGAAGATTCTAGGTATCATAGGTAGCGGAAGAGAGAGAGAGAGAGATAGGGGGCTATGGAAACGCTCTACCACTGAGCTAACGGGGCTTTCTTACTTTATGGTAAAGCCATCGAAACCTATAACGTGCTTGACGGTGGCAGGGGCTTTGCGTCGTCACATGCTGAGAGTCGGAGTTTCCGCCTGGAAGGCGACGGTCGAGAGGCATGTGGCCAT
This sequence comes from Stachybotrys chlorohalonatus IBT 40285, assembly GCA_000732775.1. Classification (NCBI taxonomy): domain Eukaryota; kingdom Fungi; phylum Ascomycota; class Sordariomycetes; order Hypocreales; family Stachybotryaceae; genus Stachybotrys; species Stachybotrys chlorohalonatus. Next base: position 77,949 of record KL660865.1, read on the forward strand.
AACGCCTGGGAGATGTGTAGGGTCTAAAGCAAGAAGAACACGACTAGCGAGCTTTTGACGAGAATGCTTGTCCTCGGTGAGCGAGATGGGCGAGAGGGAGGGATCAGGATGTCAGGATGATGAGCCGTGGCAGAGGGAACTTGGTTGGGCCAATGTAACACGGCGTTGAATGGAGTCATGGTAAGCTGCTTGTGTTGGCTAAAGAAAGATTAGCGTTTATGAATAGGAGAGATGAAGGGGAAAAGCGAAATCGAGCAGAAGATGCCAAGATGTAATGGAGGGGCAAAGAGGAGGGCGGATAGAGAGAGGGAATGAAGGATGAAGGAGTGGAGGAGGATAGGAGGCAAAAATATAAAAGGAAGCAAAAGAAGAGTTTTTGGTGGTCGCAAAATTTACGCATTTAAAGGACGGTTAAATATTCTGTAGGTAGAATATGGAAAACTTCATATGCACTTTCAGCACCATGGACATGCGAATCTGCAGGTTTTCTCAGAGCACGCGCCACTGTGAACAAGCAGTGGTTATACTAGAAAAACAAGTGAAACACCATCACATGCGCGAGTAAGTACCGTAGTAAGACGATTATTGTCCAAGGCTGGATGCATTATTATACTACTTAATTTTATGATGTATTAACTGACCGCTTTTGAATCCCATAGCATGTGATCGCTAAAACTCCAATGCCTTCATCCCAGAAAGCTCATCAATTTCATGGCCACTGCCCGCTGGGTATATCAACCGAAAATCAAATGCTGTAAACGCGAAAGGTGGATGAATTCATCGCAGCCGTACCACTTATGCACCACTGCGCTCACTATGCCTCCTCGGCGCACTAGCCAACGCGGCAGCCTCCTCGCCGCTCTTCTCTGTCTCGGGCGTGGCCACGTGACTGCTGGGCGGAGCGGCGCCCTTGGGCGGGAACGTGGGCGCGTAGGCGCTTCTCTCGCGGATCCTGGCGCCGTAGAAGTAGAAGATGAAGGGGATCGGGGCGAGGACTGCGGCGACGCAGCCCAGCAGCGTCGAGGCCCACTGGATACCCATGCCGTCGAACATCTGGCGGGCGAAGAGCGGGAAACCCGCGCCGCAGAGCGACCGGAGGAAGGTGTTGCCCGCGATGGCCGAGGCAGCGAACATGAGGTAGGCGTCGACGAGATAGTTGAGGGCCTGGAGGAAGATGGACATGAGGCCGAAGCCGGTGAAGATGCCGCTGGCGGCGGGGACGGCCCAGTAGACGTCAGGGCTGAAACCGGTCCTAGAACGACGTTAGCAATGGATCGTGAAGAAATCGGGCTGCGCGTGAAGACTTACCATCCGAACCAGAAGATACCGATGGCGAAAGCGATACCGCCTGCCATGACGCTAGGCAACCGCCACTCGGGGACGGGAATGCCATTGTTGGCGGCCAGCTTTCGCGTATACCAGGGCTGCTGCAACAGGACCACAATACCCGCAATGATCTGCCCGATAATCATGCCAAAGAAGGCCAAACCGCTCTGACCAAGATTGAAGCCGTGAACACCCACGAAGACGAGCGGGTACGCGGTAAGGAAGAGATACAGCAAGCCATAAATGAAGCTCATGTAGATGGAGAGCATGAGGACAATCGGTTCGGTGAAGAGCAGGCGCAAGGGACGGGTAAAGTTCTTGGTGACGAGCTCCCGGAAGTCAACCTCAATCTCCTCCTGCTTGGCGTGGATGCCCCAGTTCTTGGTGCGGCGGCGCAGGTCGGCTGCCTTGGACACGAGAATGGTCGGGGGGTACGTTTCCTCAAAGAAGAAGAGATCGACGATGAAGGCGGCAAAGCCCATGATGCTGGCCAGGTACTCAGTCCAGCGCCAGCCCAGGTGGGACTCGACAATGAAGCCGCCGATGAAGGGGGCGAACAGCGGGCCGGTGAAGACGGCCATGGAGAAAAGCGTCACAGCAATGCCACGCGTCTTGTTGTCAAACATGTCGGAGAAGACGGCGGCGACGACGGCGAGGGGACAGGCACCGAAGAAGCCGCTGAAGAAGCGGCAGATGAGGATGGTCTGGATGTCCTTGCCGGTGGCGCAGGCGATGGAGAAGACGGAAAAGCCGAACATGGAGAGCACGATGGGGAGGCGGCGGCCGCGGAGCTCGGACAGGGGCGCCCAGAGGGTCGGACCGGTCGCGAAGCCGAGCACGTAGAAGGTGGTGCCCAGGAGACCGACCTCATCGCCGACGCCGTACTGCGCGGCCACGATGCCGGTGGCGGTGGAGAAGATGGACGAGGTGAAGGCCGAGGTCATGGTGGTATAGCCCAGGATGGCCGAGGTCCAGATCTTCTTGCGCAGGGGCCAGTTCTGGGCGTGCAGCGGATCGTCGGGCCCGTCGAACTCGACGACGTACTCCTCTTGGTCGGGTAGGGGCGGCGGGTAGGGCTTGCCGGCGCCGAAGGCGGGCAGCGGCCTCCTCGACGCGCGGCTGTTGGTCTTGCTGTTGATGTGGCCGCCGACGGTGCCCAGGTGCTGGCTGCGGTGGGTGGCGATGCGGCTGAGCTCGGTGGGGTGGCGCTCGAGGTCATTCTGCGTCGAGATGCGGCTCATGTTTGTGCGGTAGGGGACGGCGGCGGCGCCCGAAGCGGTGGTGGCGGATGAGGACGTGGACGAGGCCGTGGCGACGCGCTCGACCTCATGGCTGGAGCGGCGGTTGCGATACTGAGAGGCGTCGTTCTCGGCATCGAGCAACTCCCGGTCTACGATGTCCATGCCCATGGTGGAAGGACCTGGTCCGACGGGGCAGGCCGTGCAAGTCGGGGAGAGAAGGTGGGCGGGGGCTTCGGATCCGGATCCGGATGTCGCGCTGAAAAGTGGCGTAGAACGTCTTGAACTGTCGACGGAACGGGAGGGTTGCGGTGAAAGCAGTCTAAAACCCAGACCAGATGTCTAAAAGAGAGAGGGGCAAGGAAAGGCTGATAAAGGGGAGGAAGGGGTGTTGAAAAATGATGGAGGGCACGTCCGTCCTTAATAACAAGAGAGAATCTCCTCGAGCGGCCGGGCTATGACGATAATAACACCGGGCCGGGTTCTCACTAATGGGGCGCTATCCAGGGGAAAGACCCGCTCGCAGGAAGAAAAATATTCAACGGCTTGACCCGTTAGGCCTCGTTTGGTTTTCAGGTCGAGCCGGTGGGGAGGGTGATGGCCGAGTCTCTCTACTCAAGAGGGGAGCCTGCCTGGGTGATCAATTGGCCGTTTTGCTAGTGGTGAGGAGAGATCTTTTGGGGATGGATGAAGTAGTGATGACGGGTCGTTGCTGAAGATGTATGGCGATAAGACGTCATTGTTACCGAACAGTTGGGCGAGCAGCACGCATATATATATATACAACCTTTCCAATCCATCGAAAGAACCCAGCAGCCATACTGCTTTACCTGAAAGGCGTTCCGGGTGGAGACGACTCCTCAAGGCGAAGTCCGAACAGAATCTGCTTGCTTGCTAATAGCCCAGTAGGGCGAAAGTCTTGGTTTTTTTGTCTGGCATGGTTTCCGTCTGCGGATCGCTAGGTGCCGGCAGCAGCGACGAC
>KL660866.1:0-15013 GCA_000732775.1 Stachybotrys chlorohalonatus IBT 40285
CGCACCGGGTGCGCAACACGTGACACTTACCTGCGCACCCGGGCGCGCACCTATGGGCTCCCGCGTTGTGGCAATCAATGACTCAGCGATCAAGGGGCCACAATAACGACGAGAATGAAATTTTACAAAACCTTCCTGGCCCAACGAGCCACCCTCAGTTCCTGGTCAGTCGATTGCAACCGCGATGTCGAACACCGAAGCTCCCCCAACGCAGGCTATCGAGCTGGAGACGCTCAATTCGCCACCAGAGTCGACGCCACCTTCTGCACCCAACCCCGCCCTTTTCACACCAGGCCGCCGGCTTGGATCTGACAACGATAGCCACAATGGCCTGAATGACCAAGGCATGGTTCAAGCTTCCATGGCCAGCCATGCCGTAGAGAAATGGAATTCTCCTAAGGGCAATACTTTAAGGGTCGGGGCGATATTCCTCAGTCTCTTTGTTTCAGGTGCCAATGACGCAGCCTATGGTGCTCTTATCCCGTACCTCGAGACGTACTACGACCTATCATACCTCGTCATTTCCCTGATTTTTCTGTCTCCATTTGCCGGATTCGTCATCTCCGCTGCTACAAACAACTGGCTTCATCTCAATGTTGGCCAGCGCTGGATCGCTTTCACATGTGGTGCATGCCACGCGGTGGCTTTCCTGATCTTGTCTCAGCATCCTCCATACCCGGTGTTGGTGTTTGCCTATGCCATCACGGGCCTAGGCAACGGCATCGGTCTTGCAGCATGGAACTCGTTCATAGGAAACCTGGACAGAGCTAACGAGTTGTTGGGATTTATGCATGCGACATATGGAGCTGGTGCGACGGTTAGTCCGTTGATTGCGACCACCATGATCACACAGGGACAGCTTCAATGGTATCATTTCTACTACGTTCTTGTAAGTCTTCCAGGCATCGGATTCCTACTCTTTTATCGTAGTTAACGCATCCAAGCTCGCAATGGCAGTGGTGGAATGTGGCGCCCTAACATGGTCATTTTGGTCGAAGACGGCACAAAACTACCGCGATACCGTTCACACCGAGAATTCTCGTAGCGAAGGCACGCGGGTCGCACTCTTTGTTATGCCCCATGCCCGTGTTGTTTGGTTATGTGCCCTCTTCCTTTTGGGCTATGTTGGCGTTGAGGTCGCCCTCGGCGGCTGGATTGTCCAGTTTATGCTGCGTGTTCGCAATGCAGATCCTTTCAACGCCGGCATGACATCGGTCGGGTTCTGGTTGGGCATCACAGTTGGTCGCATGGTGCTGGGCATGGTCATTCCAAAACTCGGCGTGAAGCTCTCCCTTCTCGTCTTCATACCCGTGACTATGGGATTGCAGCTTGTCCTTTGGCTAGTGCCCCAGTTCCATGTGTCAGCCGTGGCTGTGGCTTTGCAGGGCTTCTTCCTGGGACCCATGTTTCCCTGTGTCATCGTTGCCGCAACGATGCTACTGCCGCGACACCTTCATGTCAGTGCGATTGGATTTGCTGCGGCATTTGGAGGCAGCGGGGCGGCGGTACTGCCTTTTGCTGTTGGCGCCATTGCCGAGGCTGAGGGCGTGCAGGTGCTGCAACCTATCATTCTTGCCATATTGGCAGTCTTGTTTCTCATCTGGCTATGCGTTCCTAAGCCTGAGAAGAAAAAGGATTAGAATGGACCCGACCAAGGGCTTCTATGGGAACAAATCGAAAACTGTTCGAGATGTCTCATCATCGTTTATTCATTTTTTTTTTATTTTTTTTTTTTTGAGATGCACATAAGCCCACTGCGTTCGATTCTTTTATTGCACTTGATAAGATTCTCGAAGTCTTGCACAGCAACATTATCAAGATAAACTGTAACCTCCGGGACATTGACTCAAGATTTGCAGACTCTGGTAGCCATCGATCGCGACTCCCGTCCCGGGCGGTGGCATATGGTTAGTCAATTGGTTTACAAAGAGATTAGTCCAGTATGTTATATGTAGAGTGGTTGAGACCTGCAAGGCCTGGCACTGCAAAATGCTCTTTAAGGATCAGAACGAGTTGATAGCATACAGACATAACCGAACCTGTCGTTCCCAGTCTTACAGCAACACTATCAGAGCGCCAAATACAAACCACCATGTGGGAGCCACTTTAGAGGACGAAAGGCTCCTCATGCAACTCCAGTATGCATGTATACGTGAAACCATTGTTAAGTCCATTTCGCACATCAGACCTGGGCCCAAAACCATTCAACTTATCGATAGTAGGTTATGGAGTTTGGCAAATCATAGGTTAAGAACTTTTGGGCAGTGTATACGAATTCATAATCTGTAGCCTTCTGTAGAAATGGGATCATGGGCAACACAGATGATCGAAAATACAAGGCTTGCCTCCTTGATACCATAAGGTAAGCGAAGCAACTAGCAGACGGAATCGCAGCCTTGAAAAGATAAAAGTTAATAAAAAGACCATTATGCGGCTCACACTTGAGGGAATCACAGCCCTATCACTGTGAATCCATGAGTTGCGCCGCACCATTGTGGCTAAAATGCAGTATGCATGGCCTCCTTGTTCTTGCGTACATGCAACCAGAACTGTGACCGCCGGAGATTTCTTTAAAGTGTCTTAGCTCCTCCTCCGCTGGCGCTGATTACGCTTCCAGTATTCCACCGCGCGTCTTGACTGCATAGAAGCCCTACCACGTCCGCCACGTCCTCGGGCTGGCCAAAGCGCGGTATACTCTGCAAAGGAATGAATTCATCCTTGAATTCTTTCACAGCATCCGGCCCACAGCTGATGACGGCCTCCGTCTCGGTCAGACCAACTGCGACAGCATTGGCGGTCGTGCCTGCCATAAAGGTAAATCTCTCCTCCTTGCCGCCGAAAGTTTGCGCCCACGTCCGACACAACGATTCGCCTGCTGATTTTGTAGCCGAGTACATCAGCTGCATGCTCCAGGGTTGACGAGCGCGGATTGAGGAGATGTATACAATACGGCTATTGGGCTGGAAATAGCACCGGCGGACAAGCTCCTCGACAATCATGAGGGGTGTTTGCACGTTTCCAAGCAGGCTGCGCTGAACTTCATCAGTGCCCATCTCGCCGATAGTCCCGGGCATTGGATCAGCAGCGCAGTTGACGAATATGTCGACTCGACCCCCAAAAGCGGAGCCGATCTTGTCCGCAATAATTGTTGCGCAGGACGATGAGAAAATATCTGCAGCAAGGCCATGGATGCGTAGACCATCAGGCCGAGTACAATCAGCACTGTCGAACCTCTCGCTGACCTCCTGATTGAATGTGGACGATATGGATTCCACGCCTTTCGGGTCTGTGCAGGTCCCCAAAATCGAGCAGCCACGACTGGCAAGATTGAGAGCAATGGCGCGACCGATGCCGCGAGATGAGCCGCTGATGACAGCGATTTTATTGAGAAGATCAAGATCTCGAGAGCGGGCGGCAGGCGGCATGACGAACGATGATGTGGTTGCTGTCATGATGCTGCTGAATGCATGTTTCGATCAACCAGTCTCAGCTGGATTCGGGCTACCAACAACGCAGCTCTGTTCCAGGGCCACGTGACCAATCATGAAGGGCTGTACCAGATGCTAACGCGGACTGCATTAGTCGGTGACGGTGTCCATATTGGCCCACCAAGATTGGTATTTTCCCGCTCAATTTGTAGAATACACGACAACTTGTGTTTGTATCCTTTCGCGGCTACCTTTACAGGCGCCTTACGCTTCAACAACGGTAACTGTGGGGCCTAACTAGGGGAAAAGAATAAACGAGCTAGAATTGCACGAATGGTGAGGTACACAATACAAATCGTTCGCAAACAGTTGAGAAACTCGAACTATTCGTACTGTAGGATTCTTTGGGCGGTTCTGTGCTAATGTGCGCCATGAAATTGAACTGACCCGTGATGCTCGATGCATGGGTTTCCAGGCAATGGCCACTCCCCTGGGCATCTCTTTGACTACGCTATTTCTATGTCCCTCTAGAACTATCACTTGCGTACCAAGGGTCATCAAGTATTGCTCCGCCACTGTATCTGGGTGCTGATGGCGTAAACATGCCATGCCTGGCTTCTTCAAGCAGTATTTTCTCATGCAGAAGATAATCTGAAGCACAGTTTGAGAAGAGTCCAAACCTGATTAATTTAATTTGTCGAGGAGCCCATTCCCTAGCCCATTATTATTTTCCCCGTGGAACAAGCTTAGTGAAGTTATCATGAATGCCCAGACCACAATCACCATGCGCCATCCTCTTTTGAGAGATATAGATGCTTATCCGAAAGACCGTTGGGGAGTTGCGTGAAAGACGTCAAGAGAACGAAAGCGTATTCCGAAACAGCGCTCATCATTGTCCGCTGAGGAGATCAAGGTAGAAGCATGGGAGTACATCGCAAGATATATAGATAAATACTAGCTTCTTGATGAATTATAACATCGACCTCAAGATAATTGAAAATAGTCCGTGATCCTCCGCTGTCCGTATGCTGAACCTGCCTCGAAGAATATCTTCGACCCTAGAAAGCTATATAGCGGTTCATCGTTGCCACTTGGAGAGACTGAAGGTATCTGGAGCCTTCCCCAGCTCATAACCGCGAAAGCAAGGCCTTCACCTTGAAATTCAACGAAATCGTTATCAGGCCGCGCAGAATCCATCAACCTTTCCTGAATTGCGAATGGTACTTGGCACTTTGCCTCCCAGAACGGCCTTTCACGGCTGAGCGCTAGCTTATGCCGTATTTCCTCTTCAAGTGAGTTCAATGCGCATGCCACAGATTCATCACGTTTTGGCGTGAGAATCTGGTATTCGAACCAGGGATCTTCCCTAAAAACGAATTCGTTATGGTCCGATAGACGATCTGCTCGATCCAAGGTGACTCGACGCACAGCTCGTATAACTCTGAGCTCCTCATCCTCTTCCCACTGCACACTATACTGCTCGCTTTGGCTAAATGAAAGGAGGTACCGCCCATCATCTGAAATCTCAAATGTACCATTCGGCTTTATCAGAGAGAAGGAAATACCGGATAGGAGCTGCCCACAATCCGATCCTCCATCCAGTTCGACGGCTGATAAATAGCTTCGCGCATTGACAGCTGTGTCCGAATTGAGTTGCGGACCTGTCGGCACCCCTTCTCTGTCATCTATATGATAGAAGAGAGAGAAGTGCACATGTAGCGCTGGCGACAATCTGCCGAGTGGTTTGATGGCTGGTAGAAGATGTACAGCGGCGCTCAAAATGTCAAGTCGAAGGTTTCCCGACGGCTCAGAGATAGCATCTTCATCAAGCTCCGAGAATACAAACAAGGTCTTCAATTTTGCCCCTTTTCGAATCGCTACTTCAAGCAGTAAAAGCGCCTGAACCAGGCCAGGGCTCTGCTCTCCTCGATTCGTGCTGTCATTGTGGAGAATAAGAACCAGGTGCTTGATGTGGCTAATAGCGTCATGGGTGAAGAAAAGAGTTAGAGCCTCGCCGGCGTCCACTCCTGTGTAAGGGCTTTTATTCTCTTGCCACTGTGTGTGTGAGCACATCATTGATCGTTGATGGTCACAGATACGGCCGTCTCTCCAGGAAAACCTCGGAAGCCATCGAGACGATGCTTGGAAACGATCATAATCAGATATAAAATCCCCAAAGACAAAAGTATTGTGTGTAAGGAATATCCTACTTCCTTCGTGACAGATCTGACGACAGGTCCAAAGGATAGAAAAATAGGCTGGGTTATCGAGGAGGAATAAACCTCCCATGTAACATTCCTCCGCAGTGTATGCGAAGGCAATCGGGTGATTAGTGACTAGGCAATGGTAGAGAATCTCAGCTCGGAGATCGAAGGGCATTTGCAAAAGTAGGAACGGCATATCGGCGAGTAGTGATTCTCAGTAGAACGATAATTTGTTGGAACTTGTCTCTCGTTTGGAAGAGCGGATTAACGCAAGATATGCTAGGCCGTAGAGCGGTGAATGGGCGCCTAATGTCACAGCTGCTCACTGGTGACCCTGCCTGTTCTGCCGAATAGCTTATGTATGAGAATGCAGTGTGAAGTCGGGGACTTCACATCCTAGTCTTTTGTGCCAAAATGGCGCAGCGGATAACCCTTGAATGCATCCAAGGATCCTTATCTGTGACACCTAAGACCTAATAATAGAACGACCAGGCGTGGCTCCACCGCCGCGACGAGCACCCACCCGTGGGCACCTGAATTCTGCCAGCAGGCATCTGCACCATAGACTGTTAAAGGAATCGGAGCATAGTCAAGACTTTGCGGTGATACACAGCCCAGCCTTATACGCAAGACCTTGCAAAATCTCTTGCTCTATGCTACCATTTTCAATCTTTCCCCACATTCTCTTTTATTCCTCCCATGCCGTTGTTTCATGATTTACTGCCCCGTGTCCTCAACGATCCCCCGCGATGCGGGAAGAGGCATTTCGGTCTTATCAACACATGTCGGTGTTGGTAGTGGACTAGGTTTCACCAACCAGTGGCGTGGTCTTTCTGGCCACTCCGTTTTGTGGCACTTGTTTCCAGAAAATGGCTGCTTGGACCCAGCCAGCTCTCAATTTCCTCGCCAGGTACTAGAGCAAAGAAGTAAATAGGGTACTTCCGTTGAGGAGGAAAAAAGAAAATAGCCTTTTATCTCGACACCTTGGTGAACAATTCACACAGCATCGTCAAGATAAGTCAAGACGTTTGCTTAATACTCATTAATTTTCAAATATCATCCTCCTCTCCTCGTACAACACGCCACCACCTTGACTGCCTTGCAATCTCACTTTCCGCGTCCCCAAGTATACACGCCCACTTTTTCAAGAACGTAGGTGTCGCCTCCCAGCTGCGTATGTCCCACGCAGTGCCACTGCCACATCCTTGATGCCGCGACTCCCGCCGGTTTCCCCAGCATCTGAAGCCCTCCAGGGCATCCATGAAAAAGGCATCTTCGTCAATCTCATTCTGTAGCTCGATTAATCTCTTCCGAACCGATGGAATTGGAATGATGTCGATGTAAGGATGGTGGCTCGTGGCGATCTGGGTGCAGGAAGGCCGTAGATCGTACTTTAGAGACTTGAACGACGATTGTACAGAGGCCACGACTCTGTCTGGATTGGAGGCTCTCTCGATGTTGGGGCGATAGAAAGGCGATTCGGCGTCGTCCGCGCAGAACATAGATTCCGTGATGCCAACGACCAGGCAGTTGGTCCGAAACGCCTCGATCACGCACTCCTGGTAGTGGCGTATGAAATTTCTGTACACGTCTAGGGAACGTGAACCTGGCATTTCTTCACGCCAGCGGACTCTCATCGGGTCAGGGAAGACCTTCACCTTTCCTCGCCACTGCCCTGTAGGTTCGTGATACTCAGTGCAGCCGCAATGCAAGATTGCTGGCCATTTTGATCCTGTAGTGGAGTCTCGCTCGACATTCAGGACTTCATCTCCGTCCCCTGCTCCTGTGGGACGAGTCCTCATGCCAAGTGGCACCGAACTCTTTCTCCGGGGCATGGAATCTGGTGACAAAGGAGTAGACATCAAGTTGTTGTTGATATGGGTCAAGCTGAACAAATCTTGGTTAGCAGAAAAGGTCCTCCAGAAATGCATGGCTTGATGCATTGGAGGGCTTGGCCCCATGTTCTGTATGAAGCTGTAACCGATATTACTGGGCATGTCGTCTGAAAAATTTAGAGTCTGTAGTGGGACCAGATCAGGTAGTATTGGTGTGTCCATGCCGGAATGATCAGTCAAACCCGGGACATCCGTTGACTCCGATGGCAGAGAGAGATGATAAGCCGTCAAATCCGGCGGTGACACGATTTGCACTGGCAATGATGTCTTTGGTTGCAAGACTGGTGGCTCATCTGGCTGCTGTGTTTGCACTTGGAGCAGTTGAAGCTCTAGATCCCGAACTTTCTGCTTTTGCTTTTCTCCTGAGATTTAACGTTACTCTTCATCCCTCCTCATCCTCTCTCTCCAATTTTTCAGACTCACGATAAACTTTCTGGGCGGCGCGATTCTGCTGGCGACGCTTCTCCGGATCTCGCCTGTTGGGTTTGCGGGCCTTGGCGGGAACAGTAATTGTTCGAAAAACCTCTGGGGGGCCACCGCCAGACGCCGCAGCAACGATGGCACCCCCCGTCTGTCCTCCGCTGTTTACTCGATCATACATCGTTGCAAAGCTTCAAATGTTGGTGAGGTGAGCCGCTGCTTAAAAAATGGCTTATTCTTCGCCAGCAACGCTAGAGATAAGAGAGACCAATTTATGTGGAACTAAACGAGGCGGAATTGGGTGGCTCTCGTCAGCCATCCATGATGAGATATTTATCTCATTGGTCATAATATCGTCCACAGCGATGACTTAATCTCGGAATTAAGGAGATTCAACGCTATTGAAGGTCATTTGGACCTGTTCCAAGTTTCATAACCCACAATTACCAATTCAAACCTGCCCACCAACTCCTAAAGTCAACTCTTAATTAACATGCCGTCATCAGCCCGTCTTGATGGTGAACATGGCTGAAATCATCATGATTTTGTTGAAGAGATTTATAAGGATAGAGATGGGTTATAAAACCGACCAAGTAACCACTGCAATGGAAGGAATGACGACCTCGGGAAACCAATACTCAGACAGCTACAGCCTCACCTCAAACTCTAACCTCGATTATTGAACCATTAGCAGAACACCAAGATGTCTGGCACAGTCTTCATTACAGGCGCAAACGTTGGAGTTGGCCTTGCCACCACCTCACACTTTCTCTCCAAAGGCTGGAATATCGTCGCCACAACCCGCGATGGTACCCCTTCTGCGGCCCTCCGCGATCTTCAGTGCTCCAACCCCTCTTCTCTACACATCATTAAGCTCGACCTCATGGATCCTTCTACCGTTCAGCTCAGTGTTTCCGCCGCCCTGGCTCTCTTCTCCCGCATCGACGTACTTGTGAACAACGCCGGCTATGGCGAATATGGTCCAGTCGAGCTCATATCCATTCAAAAAGCCCATGAACTGTTCGAGGTTAACTTTTATGGGCCTCTACGCCTCATCAAAGCCTTCCTGCCGCACTTCCATACAGCTGACCCGCCGGACATACGAACCCCGACCATCGTTAACGTCAGCTCCGGTGGTGCCCACTTTGGCTTCCCACTTGGCGGCCTCTATCACGCTAGCAAGGCTGCTCTTGAGAGCCTCACAGAATGCATGGCCTTCGAGCTCTCTGCCCTCTCTATCCCCGTCGCCACAAAGCTTGTGATCCCGTACGGCGGCATTAGCGGGACCAACTTCTTTCATGCCCTGATCCGCATGAATAGAGTGTTTGAAGACAGCAGCGGTGACGACTCTGCCCAAGTCCAAACTATCGAGGATTACAAGAAGTTCACTCAAGACATGATGGGCAAGTTCCAAGCCATGGCCGGTGCGAGCATGTCCGCCGCCCAAGTAGCCGTGGTAGTGTTCGAGGCGGCCACGGACCTGGATACCAGGAGACTGCGATACTTCACCGGTGCAGGGGCGGAGCCGAGTGCTGCGCTTAAGCTGCGGTACCTCGGCTCGCTTGGCTCACAGCAAGTTGTGACAGAAAAGGAATTCGACGAGATGGACGATAAATACGTGAAGCAGGTGCGAGCTCTGTTCGACTAGGTTATCATAAAATCTGTTTTCGTGCTTCTTTAAATTGGAAGATGATTTAAGCGTTAACTTTAAGGTTTAATGTCATCGTATAAGTATACCATATTTTCAGCTTCTTGCTCAAGAAATCAACAACGTCCTTTAGCATTTCTTCAGAATATCAATGCCCAAGTCCCTCATACTCTTGCCAATCAGTGTCTAACCCTAGGTAATTCAAACATTTAGATGCGTTCCGCCCCAACATAACACTGAACCGATTGTCTTGCACTCCGTGGCCTAGAAATAAGGTGATATTTTGGCAAGCCAACGATTTAGCGCCAATAGAGACTGAGGGGCAGTCTATCTCATCTCGTAGCCAGCAGATAGCTCGTCATGACGGATCAAGCACGGCTTCATTGCCCTCGTCTGCCTCAAAAGGATCGTAATATCTTCGTCCGAGTTCAAATTTTCGGTATTTTGTACCTGTTCTTCTGATGCCTGCTCGTCCAGTCGCATTCGAAACGGTAGCCATCCACACATGCCTAGGTCTGCTCCAATTGACTCACCCTCCCATAGTAGCAATGCTATGAGGGATGCAGCACAGCCCTGACTAAGGCCCCCAAACACAATACTAGATACACCTCCTAGAACGAGTGCAATTTCTGCTCGTAAGAGATCGTGTAGGTACGATACTGTTTCGCAAAGGCCCGCAATCTGCAGCCCTTCGCGGTCTGTGGAAGGCGCGTCTAGCTTCCAGTTATCGAACCACTGATTTGCAAAGGCACGGCGGTAGATAGTTGCCCTTCGCCGGGCGGCCCTTGGGAAGGCGAAGCGGGCATGCGGAAAGGCGTCAGCTAAAGAAGAGCTTGTTCCGGTAGGTAGCTCAAGGTTACTGATGGGTGTACCGAGAAGCGCGGGACCAAATTTCTCTCCACTGGAAACCCTTCCATGTAATATGTAATAAAATAGAAGCTTGCTTGTGAGGCATAGACAAAGGCCCAACGACAAGTGGCGATGGATAACTGGAGGCCATGGCAAATTAATAGCGAAGCATGTTGAACCGGGCTAGAGAACAGGGTCATCACATGATCTAGAACTTGATTACCCTGTAAGTTATAATCTAGTTACCCTAGACCTAGGCGGCCTTATAAGGCCGCCCGGGATCGACAGATAGATAGATTCAAGCATCACGATCACCGAATTCCACGTTTTGAGCTTGTAGGCGCAGCCACAGCTAGGAACAGGAATTCACGTGATAACGTGGGTTCTTCCAACAAAGCAAGTCATTATTAGGAAGAATAGAAAACATAGGGGGAGATGGGAGTATGTGTAGGAGGATATATTGGACCTAGGAACTGCTCAGTCCTGTCATGTAGGCCGATACCACCAGGCAGTTGCCTGAAATTTGCTTGGTGGGCGGTGATTGGTTTTCTAAGCGCTGTGAGAAGTGCCGGGTGGTTTTATGATAGGCCGCTAGCACCCCCACAATGTGTAATCAGATTTCTAGATTACCGGCAGTACAATGAATGGCTGAATTTTTGAATTGTTGTTGATAGAGCCATGAGCTCCAACTTAGGCAAGTGTTTTAACGCGCGGTTGATTTGGATAATTCTATGTTCTTGCATTCGCGACTTATACACGAAGAATCCCCGCTTTCGGATAGATTTGGTTTGCCTTTGGGAGGCCTCAACCAGAATGCAGCAGGCTCTAGTGTGTGCGAGACTGCCGTATGCAAATTCAGATTTCTCAAGTCAGATCTACCGGCCGTCGCCCAGAGGGAGAGCGATTCTGTTACACTCCGACTGATTATTGAGGAAAATCGCAACACAAATCTGCAATGGTTATAGGATATCGGCAGACCGTTTTTGAGGGTTTCTATCTCTCAAGAAGAGGTCAAGTTCCGTTTGTGGCGCATGTCGAAAAGCCGCGAAACATACTGTGGAGCGAACGATGATGATCGAAGCACAGGCTCGGAAGGCAGCTTCTTCAGGGCAGAGAAACGGTTGCGCATGTGCATTTAAAAATCATGGAAACTGCAACAGCGCTGATACTCTGGGGGAGTGGGCCCCTAGACGGCTGCTCGATGTAGGACCAACTACAAACCCATTTCCAACGACGATCAAGCTCAGGCAAACAGATAGCTGGCAGGGGCCGATACACTATGTCACCTTGAGCCACTGTTGGGGCTCTATGTAGCATTTCAGGCTATTACAGAGCAATCTACGTGGACTCATGGATGGCATATCCGTAGATGCCTCACCGAAGACCTTTCAGGACGTCATCTATGCTACTTGGAGGCTTGGGATCCAGTACCTCTGGATCGACTCTCTATGCATCATCCAGGACTCGAACGAAGACTGGAACGTCGACTCGTCTCTGATGACCTAGGTATATGGCAGATGCGTGTTGAATCTTGCAGCCGCTTCCTCGAACGACTGTACCGGCGGCCTGTTCCGAAGTCGGTCACCTCCTTACTTGGGCTCACGCTTGATATCGGCAGAGAGCACAACAGATGGCTTCAAGTCATATTACCAGTTATGAGATCAGAATGCCTGGTCTGACGACTTCGAATCAGTCAAACTTAACACTCGCGTACGGGTAATGCAGGAGCACCTACTGTCGCCGCGGACATTGGGCTTTACTCAGGCATAACTTCTTTGGGAGTGTAGATGCAATCGCTCTTCCGAAGAATTCCCTTTCAAATACCCTTCCGAGTCATGTGATCAAAATCAAAGAAACTTTTCGCAGTCTCGGATACAAGATAAGCTGAAGACTCATTCCCTAAACCACTCTGTGGACAGTTGATACGAAGAGGACCATTCCCAACGCCTGAGTCTTGCATGGCATAACTTAATCATCCATTATTCGAGGGACGAAATGACTTCTGAGCAGAACAAGCTCCCTGCAATCAGTGGGCTTGCTTTTTTGTTCGCACAGCAACTGGGTACCGACTACACTGCTGGGCTATGGAGGTCTACTCTTCTCAGTGACCGTCTTTGGAAAGCTTATCCCAGCAATTCCGCCATGAATCGACCTCTGGAGTATCGAGCCCTTTCATGGTCATGGGCTTCCGTGAACTGCCCCGTGAAGTATTTTCCTGGCTGGATCCTGTAGCCCGAAGTAACAGTCATCAATGCCGAGGCACAGCCCATTGTGGAAAAAAGTCAATTCGGCAGGGTACCAGATGGCTACATTAGTGTTAGGGGAAGGCTCATCGATAATCTGACCGTTCCACCTTGCCGTGGATACTCCTACGCCTTGCGGACCCACGGCTCAGAGGGCCATTTAATGGACACAAAGTGCACGCTAGATCAACCGTTACGACCCACAGACACGCAGCCCGAGACTTTTTGCTTGCCTGTGGGATCATATATTGACGGCTCCCGGGCACGCCCAGAGGTATGTTACGTAGACCTGGTTTTGGTAACACATGAAGTTCAAGGCAGAGGTTATTACAGAAGATGGGGTGTCTTTGGCTCACTTTGGGAGCGATTCGATTGTACACTCTACCAAGCACCAAACCACCTTTATACAGACGATGGACACGATACAGTTGTTCTCAATTGAAATGCATCCTTTAGGGACGTGTAATGCTAGCCTTTGCAGGGTGCGCCAGTCTTGGGTTTTGTCTAACAGCGGCTCATGATAATGGGGTCAAGGCACTCCCAATCAACCTTAGGGGATTTCACCGTGTTGAAATTCTCTAAAGACTCCTATTCTCACTATAAATCAAACGTCTTTCAAGCCGGTTCTGCAGCCAGATGGCCTTTTTGACCGTACTGTCCACAGCCCTGTTTTTAAGAACCCTAAGAGAACAGCCAGGTAGTTACAAAAACGATACCAACGGCCATTAACAAACACGTTGGCAAACTGGCGGATGATAATATTGCTCATGATGCGCCAGTGCCAGTGAAACACATCCGAGCAGTCTGCCCCAGAAGGACATCCAGTGTCTCAACGATTTGACGCTCACTCTGTGATACAAGGACTCGGTGGCAGCTCTCGCACAGGGTTAGTCTAATCAATGTAATCAGTCAGCCACCCTCACTTGTTTATACACCCACCTCGAGCCAAGCATGTTCGCGAATATCCGTCCTTCCCCAAAGACCAGTCATAGTGGTGCAGATAGTCACCGGGACTACCGAAAGTATCGACTTGGGGAATACTTGCGGTCCAACGCCCATATAAGTCCCTAAAAAGGCTCCAAGATCCGCACCCAGTACCATTGAAGCCAAAGCCACCCGAAACTTCTTCACCCGTCAGTTCTCTTTGAAAATGACGACCTTGCATAGGCTTGAGGTGCTCTAGTGACTTGCGACGATTTCGCCCCATAAATATGAGCGTGTCGACGTGCAGTATCTGGCACGTATTGAGCTGCAGAAGGAGCTGAGGTCGACAAAGAGGAAACCTGGGGCAGCACTGCAGGCGTAGACGGCAAAGCAGGGGAAGTAGGGACAGAAGTGCAGTGCCTATGCTATACATTCGATTCTCCGGGGCCCAAGATAGGAACGAGGTCAGGCTTTTGCACGGATCATTGTCGAAAAGGAAGTTACGCATCGAGTATTTTCCACCCCTTTGGATATTCTACGTGGTCTGGCAGTTCAGCTCTCTGGCTTTTAGATCATGTAACTGGCGAACCTAAGATATCCCTCTGGAGAATGGCTTCGTATATGGAAGGCGAAATTTGGCCGCAGCCTGGACTCCGGGAACCGAGCGTTCTCTCCGTCTGGCTAGAATCACTGACGTATTTCTAGGGCTCAGAAAGGGTGACTCGGGGGCCTGGGCTGTAGAATGATAGGTACTTCGTACGGACACGTTCTGGCTGCAACAACCGAGCATGTCTGCACCCAGCCATTAACAGACATCTTGAAAGACATTCAACTGAGAGAAAATATTCATCTCAAGATAACCTCAGCATCCGGGGAACTGGCAGAGCTCGTAAAGTTAATCTTCTCCAATACAGGCCAACCCCCCCGGGAATAAACTCGTCAGGTGTGCGTTCAACGAGACTGTGCCCAAGCAGCCTTCGGACCCACCACTCACATCTACGATACCAAAGCAGGCCATGAAGTCCGTATACTTGATGCGGACTTGTTTGTGCAGATACTGATGAGGACCGGCAAACGTTTGGGCCTTGGCCCGCCTGAGCTTCGGAACGAGGCTCGCCGGGGAAATTTGAGTGGTTCTGGGCATGTGTTGCTGCTTCTCGCGGATTTGAACGAGATTGCCGGGCTTCCGGTGCCTGCTGAAGTCGCCAAGTGGACGCAGCAGTCAGCGGTGGCTGACGACAAAAGCTCGACTCCATGATTAATAAGAAGATAGAAGAGAAGGAGACCTTCAGAGACAAATAGAGCCTTTCGAAAGAGAAAAGAACCGACGCGGGGTCCCCATCTCGGCCTCCATAGCTTCTGTTAGATAACAGGGTCGTCAGAAGCCTCCTATTACGGGGTG
>KL660868.1:0-34502 GCA_000732775.1 Stachybotrys chlorohalonatus IBT 40285
CCCTCAAGCTTGCTTTGTTCGTTGATGTCCGTCTCCAACCACTGGTGTTCCCATCATGGCGCCACAATATAGTTTTCTCCCATGCCACCGTGCGAGCGTCCGCCAGCACCGTATATTCGGCTATGCAACAGAGCAGCAATGCCGATAAACAGGTCATTCGGCGACCTACAAACCAATGTAAGCGACGATGTTCATCCGCATCTCTACCAATCCCCTACCCCAGAGCCATTCCAGAGGCCCTCGTTCAGCACACAGTCGCAAGCACCAAAGACAAAAGGTCGCGAGGCCGATGAATGCAACCCGGTGGCAGCGACTTTGGTCGCCAAGCCAGCCTTTTCTGGGGCAAATGATGCGCCCTTTGCCAAGGATCCCCCTGGCTCGGTTAGCCTTGATTGGGCGGTGCTTCCGATTCTAGTCTGTTGTGTGTTGGCACCATGGCCTTGTATCTTCTTTTTGCTCTTCCTCTCACTAGCAAAGGCTTTTAGTACTAACCGTTGACGGGTGGTCAACCATTCTTTCCCAAAGATACGCGCCAAGTGTCTCAGGTGATGATGCAACTATATCACGCGTTGAGTGCATCGTAGTGACTTTCTGCCACCAATCACTGTCTTTGTTGAAATGGTGGCTTATCGCTGGGCGCACTGTGTCAAGTGTAGGCGCACAAGGTAATGGATTCAACTCTTGAGCTAGGCGATGGTTAAAGGCTAGTAGATGAGCGAGTAAGGCCCTTTTCAAAAGGGAAAAGAAAGGGAAAAGCCAGCCGGGCAAGTACTCAAACAATCAGGGTAAGTTCCCATCGCGAAAGCGCTCATACTCCACGTAAAGGAACCCCAAGAGACTCAAGAGAATTAGGCAGGAATCTTTCGATGACCTTCACGTTTCGCTTCCTGCTTCCTATATCGTCCGAGCCCCCAATGCATGTTGTCATCTTGTAAGCACCCCACTCCCAGCAACCGCATGCTGCGATGTCACCTTGGTTTCAGTATCTCGACCCTGTCTCTGGCTGCAGCTGTTTCCTGCCTGACTTCCGAGCCCTGTACCAAACTGCAAGGCACAACTCTACCACCACGTTCGAGGTTTAACCTTCCTGTCCAGTGCCAATGGCTATGTTGTCGTTGAGAGTCAACTTAGACAGCCATTGACAGGGCGGCGTCAGCAAGATGGCGGCGAGCAAGTGAGTTGGCGCAACCCAAAATTCCATCTGGGACGAGGGCATCATCGGGGCTCTTCGGGTCCCAGGCGCGCGTTGCCGGTCGACATGCCCGGATGAATCCTACCTTTCCCGGGTGCGCGGTTGCGGATTCGCAACGAAAAGGCCAAGCGTACCCTCAACCATGCGATTGCAATTAGGCATTGTATTTTACCTTATATTGGAGGGACCCACGGACTACTAACACATCTGCACCCATATATTCGCGACGCACTACGTAATCACATGCATTGACTTGGCCCGGCATATGGTTCTTGGCCCTATCCCATAGGACTCTCCCGTCTTCTTTGACAAAGTCGAGGTGACCAGATTTGCAGAGCACCTTGTTGAATACTAATCGAGCACAGCTGCCCTTTTCCACAAGGTAACCGTAGGCCCGGCTATCTCTGCGCTAACAACACAAGTGTCCCTTCGTACTGTCTAGGCCCACCGAAGCTAGACGAGACGAGACGATGAGCCGCCTTGCTTCAACTACGAGACCCCTCCCTGGTTGTGGTCCAGGCCCCATGCACGAGTTGCTTACCTTACTCATCCACACTCTCTTCTCAGAGAAAAATGATTCCATTCTGCGCAGGTGGAAGCGAGAAGAGAATTCAAGGGTAGGACAACAGGCACAACCTGCTCACCCGGGTCTAGGACCTGAGACCAACATGCTTCTCCCGGCGCAACTCGCGATGTGGTACCAGTCCCAAAACATGCGGCTCGCTTGGCGTTAGTGATGAATATACGAATATTATTTATGTACGGAGTAGACTACTTCGCATTGGCCAACTGCTATACCTCGTAATGAATGAGCATAAAGTCCCAGTCGAAAACATCGGCTCGCATGACCGACCTGTCACTCCTGCCCGGCTTTTTGATTGGCGAAGCCGGCCTGATCGCCATCTAACCGCGCAATTCTGCCCACCGCACATTTTCAACGCATGATTTCCCTCCCGTCCCATTCCATTACCCATGACTTCATCCGACCCCTTGTTCGCCGAGCTGGACCTTATCTCGGCTGGGCCAACACTGAAGGCGCCCCAAGTCTCTCAGCTGTTCCTTCCGCCGCCGTCGACAACTCTTAACCCTGTGTGTGGCATTTTATAGGATTAGGATTAGGATTCCATCGGCCGTGCAACGTCGTGCGAGCCATCTCCAATTCCCTCCCTCGGCTCACCCGGTGCAGCGTCCCGAGGCTAATTATCATAGCGACGCAAGGGCCCACCCGCCTCGAATGATCGCTACCGATGTAGGAGGTGATGGGCGTTGGTTGGTTCGACGTGACATCAACCAACAATTATTGTCCAGCAATGGGAACCCGATAGTGCAGGCCTGCCGGAGTAGGAAGAAGCCCAGTGAGTCTTTGCCGTGTAGCCCTTTGCAGACATGGCAATCATTTCACTAGTTGCGGTGCCATTGGACGAACAACCAACTGTCACATTCCGCAGGCCGGGGCGATCGCTGCCGTCCCACAACACCTTTACACGCCCATTCCCAATTTGCCGTATCTGATTTGATTACTTGGAGATAACGGATCTAGAGTGAGAAGTAAGGAGAGGCGATGGTCATGGTAATGCCTAAAAATCGCATGGTACAGTGATCAATGACTCGTTCGTTGGCCCCCATCATGGAGTGTTTCTAGATGACTGTCATGACCACGTCAATGGTGGCGCATGAGACAGCTGCCACAGGCTCCAGCATCAGAACATTACGCCAGGAACGCCAAATGTCACATTGTTTTCAACAACAAACCCCTCTGGATTCCATATGGTACAGTTGGCGGCTTCGAATGAGGCATTGGCCACTCTAGGGTAGCTCTTGGTATCATCCCCTCCCCCCTCTCCCTCTCCCCCTACCTCTCCCCCGTCCTCCTCCGCGTTTCCCCCCCTGCCTCCCTCCCCTCCTTCCGTCAAACCTCTCAAACAACCTCTCCTCCCCAAACGCACCCTCCCCAAACCGCATGAAATTCACAAGTCCTCGATCCACCACCGCCACAACCACGTTCCGGTGACCGTGCCTCAGCCGCTGGTACATCCTGCCCGGGCCGCGCCACGCCTCCTTGACGGGGGGGTCGTACGGCGTCGACTCGAGCAGGGCCTCCACCTCCGTCAGCGTCGGCAGGAAGGACCCGTCCGCCTCCGCCACGGCGACGCGGAAGTCGGGCGGTCCGGGGTTGCTCTTGGTGAAGGGCAGGCCGCCGCTTTTCCACACGTGGAAGACGACGCGGAAGGGATCCTGGGGCACGTGGTCCGCTGGGGGGATGGCGGGAGGTTTGTGGCGGGGGAGGATTGCTAGGCGTTCGTAGATGGGCCTGTAGGCTCGATAGAGGCCTGGAGTCACCAGTGGCCCATACGGCTGCGGGCGAGGAGCATTCTCCCAGCTGACGAGGGAGATAAGCCACTGTTGTAATGTCGCAAATGTTGACGGTGCGTCGTCGCGTAACGGCGTAGTTGGAGAGGCCCTGAGGACGTGGAAGCCGGCTCTTTTCAGATGCGTGTATGTTTGATACTTTGGCAGCGAAATCTTTCCCGGCTCGTTCTCCTCTCCGATAAGCGTAGCATACGCTGCTTCGAGGCTCATCGGCAACCCGACGTCGTAGTCGTCAGGTCCAAACCCCACGCGGTCCCTCTCGATTGCCTCACTTTTCATCGGCGGCAGCAGCTCCTCCAGGTCCCGCGAGGGCCACCACAGGTCCAAAGTTCCCCTCTCGACCAGCCACAGCGCCTCCTCCGGCAACAGCCAGAGCCTCCCAGCCCCGGGCCTGTCCCGCTTGCCGGGCATGACCTGCCCGATATCCTTTTGCCAACCCCCCCGTTCGTGCTCCATGATGACAACGCGACCCTCCAGCAGCTGCATGTGCTGCTCACTGCCAACTGATTCCTCGGAAAGCCACTCGGGGAAGTACCACCCTCTGGTCCACACGTCTTTTCGATGGACCCGGGTGAAGCTGAGGACGTCCTCCATTGCCTGTCGACTGGACTCGAGGGTGTTCTCTTGCGCCCGGGTTCCGTGAGACTCGAAATCCTTCTCGCCTTTGCGGATGTTCTTGGCCACGGATTTCTTCTTCGCGAACATGGATGCGAAAAGCTTGAAGTCGGGCATCTCGTCGTCCTGCGCATCCTCGATAGCAGTATGGCCTTCACCCTCAGCTGCGCTGGCTGGCTGTGCAACAACCTTGAGGTCGTCATCATCGTCGAACGCCATATTCACCGACCCAAGAGGGTTGCCGCCCCAAACCTCAATCTCACTGGTATGCCTCTGAAGAGGGAAACGCAAACCTCGTTGATTGAATAGTCATGTAAGTGGATGTGTGTGAATGGGGTTGGAATTTCACATGAGAGCCGAACCTGGAAAGATTAGGTCAGCGAACTAGTTATGACGACCCAGCCTATCACATGTAGCACAACCGCATACATCGTCCGGCTCGAGTTGTTAAGGAATGGGCACCAAACTGGGGTTAACCTTTTACAAAACTCATGTTGTTTATTTCTGTCAATCATACAAAAGCATCGTACTTAGCAAAGCCCAAATTGGAGATGCCCAGAATTTTCCGCACTGAGCATTGTGCGGATAATCAATATAGTTAAGTTTAAACAAAAACTGTCACCTGACATCTGTGGGGAGTCTGGCCGAGTGGTTATGGCGTTGTGTTTAGGTTATCCCTTAATTGGGTGTTATTCTTGAACCGCAATGGGTACGCCCGCGCAGGTTCGATCCCTGCGGCTCCCAAAATGATTTGATTTTTGTCGGTTGGACTTGGCATCCGCACGCTCGTCCATCCATCGTCGCTTACTTGCTAAGCGATTCTTTTTCAGAACAACGGGTGTGTCTCTTTATCACGAAGCATCTTTTTGCCCTGGTCTCGAAAGATGGAGGGCTACCTTGCTTGCTAAGTGTAGCTTACCAGGCATACTATGTATTGCAACCGGATCCTCTATGGTAAGAGAGGACGAATGTAGCAGAAACTAGGTATAGAGTGCGACCACTTGCCTTCTTCGCCCGCTCGAGTGTTTGCACCCAACACACCACATTAGTACTGACTTCTCTTATGAGCACCTGGCTGGATAAATGTTCGTATCGTCAATAATCCTATCTTCAACTACTGGACGTCCATAGCCCCGTGAGAAGCATCGCGTTGGACACTGTCATCATCCCCAAACGCCTTTGTCAATGCTTCCAAAACACCGTCCGCTCTACCAGATAGACAACCATAAACGCCCTTCCATATTGGATATGTTCGGCGAGCATCCCGCAGGATGAGCAGCACTGTATAGCCGCTTTGGACTCATCGGGACACTGCGTCGCGGCGATCCGATGTGTAAACACGTTGTTCTGCGACGACATTGGAACGCTTGGTATTGCATGTGGTCGCATGTGGTCGATCGCGACACCTTTCATGGCAACTCCAATACCTTCGAGCTTGAGCTGTCGAGCCCTTTCAAAATCGACCTTTATAGGTCGGATCCTATGAGTCCTGGGTCCGGCCAGACCCATCACTCGATGAACGGCTTCTTCTGTCCGCCCACCATGCACAAACCCAGTGCACGAAGCGAGTCTCGGTCGTGTGCCAAGACTATGGAGTGAGCGGGAAGCATGGGGTTGTTTGGGTCGACGTGAGATGCGTCCTTGGCCGCTTGCTCGATGGCATCCATTTCTTCTTTGCAACCCTGTTGATCTAATGGGCATATGACAATAGGTTGTCGGACTTGTAGATCACGCGCGCCGCTCAGATGTACCTGGGTCGAACAGGTCAGCTCCATTCCACAGATCAGAAAGACGTTTGCATACCTTGATGTTGAGGTAGAACTCAATCTTGTACAAAGTTGATGTGGTAGTAAAGGACCCGACTTCGTACATTGGGAATGCCGGCTTGCCTCGCTTCATGATACCCTCAGGATCTCTTAGATCCTTGGCTGGGAAGCAGAGGCCGATGTTGGTGGCATAGCCTGCCTCGGGCAGCTTGGTCCTAACCTGCTGCACCTGCTTTGATAGCTTATTGACTTTCTTGGTCGGTTCGTCGCCCTCGGGGTTGAAAGTTATCTCCTCTTCCACCGAGAGAGTAATCTTATCGATTGACACTTTCTTGGCCTTTGGCCAGTCGGAGTTGGGCGACACTTTAATGTACACTGTGATAGGATCACTAGGCCCGTAACTCCATCTCGGTAAGTTTATACCAAGGTGCACCACGTTGTCATTGGTCACCAGTTTCGTCTCCGGCTTGTTGTACATGCCAAAGGTCGACAGGGTGTCGTAGCGCTGTAGCGGCATGGGAAAGCTGTACTTGAACTGGTTGCTGTGGCCCTGCTGCACCGTGACAACGAGCTCGTAGTAAGTCTCGGCCATGCGGCTGGGCAGCTGCAGCGAAGCCGGTGGTATCCGTCGATTTGTTTCCTCACCGCCCCTACCGAAAGGAATGAACAGCACGAAGGGCAAATCCATGGCAACGACGCTCTCGGCCTCTTTGCCCGACGAACAACGGAACAGCAGAAGCTCCTTGCCCACCACGTCGGTCGATTCCCGCCTCGGTGTGCCCAGGTGGCGTTTTGTGAGACTGTCGGCGTCTGGATGGATGGTTTCGCGCCGCTGCAGGCATATTCGCACTAATGAAATTGGGACGGGCATCGAGAAGCCTTGCCCGGGGCGAATCTCGACCTTGCCTTCGATGCGTGGCTGTCGCGACGTCAGTCCCTGTACGAGAGAGTTTCCCGAGACACAATGAGGGGCACCTACTAGAGTGGCTGAGATACCCGGATACCCGACAAGGAAGCTGCTGTTGGGCGGCCCGGATACCCTCACGCTGGCCGGCGCGGAATTGGCCATGTTACCAGCAGTCTAGGTTGCAGCGATGCGACGGCAATGGAGGGGGTTGGCTAGGGGTTAGTAATGGAGAGAGGCCGGCATAAGGTCCGGTCGGGTGGTGATGATGCGATGGAGGAACCGCCGCACACCTCGGTATCGCAATGCGGTGATGGACTTGGGCGGAGCAGCCGCAAAGTGTCGGTCGCATCACAATCCCCTCTGCCTAAACAGACGGGACGCACATGCGGGTGTTGTCCTACGTGTGCGATGGGTGCTCTGTCAACCCCGGCGACAGCGTCCCAGCTCCAAAGTGTTCGGTTCGTGGCCGATTGTTAGAGGTACGTGGGCTGGGGGTCGATTCGAGGTACCTCAGTGAGGGGGAGGGTCCTAGGAGATAGCACCCGATCCAGCGGAGCTCAAGGCCAAGGTCAAGTAGCTTTGAAAAAAAAAAACAACGACGGGCGAGGATGACGACGACCAAGGCGACGCGGGCCTGAAGAAGCGAACCGAGGGGCAATACCGGGTAGTTGAATGGGAAGATGGGAGGGAGAGGGAAAAGAAATCCGTGAATGCTGACCGAAAAAGAGGCGAGCCAGCCTGTCCGCGTGCGGATAAGTACATGTATGTGAGGTGGTTGCTTCGATTGCTGGGGGAAGCCCCAAGGCCAGGATTGGCTGAGGCTCTCTGGTGGCACCCCCCCAGGCAGCCAACAGGGCTGGCGAACCACGGATTGGGTTTGGGCCAAGGGTCACATCACTGTATACTACACCACAGTACCTACCCAAGGTGAGGTAAGGTCAGGCAACCATGCCCTGCCAGTGTTGTGCAGGGTCGCAGGGACACGACAGCGCCGAGCCCTTTGCAAGCGGGAGCCATGACCTCGCACCCGAAGGATGCGGCCACTCAGCACGCGGTTGGCTAAGTTGTCCAAGCATTCACAGCTGATGCTACAGCAGCATCAACGGACCCCATGTCGTGACAGAGACGGTGGCGCTTGGCGGCAAGGCTTTATTTTCCACGGCCGCTAGAGACAAGTCACAGCGACACCATGTCGCACCGGTGCGAGTCCAGACCTTGCCCTTGCTTGCTTCCCTTCGTTCGTTCACTCGTGACATGCAGCCTCTTCCAACAACGAACCCGGGGATCAACGGCTGTCGCAATTCCGGCCATGTGGCCCGCCTGTAAGCAGGCATCCTGCACGCACAGTACAGTCAGTCGGCCAGTCCAACGCCAGTCGAAGGAATCAAGGTACCAGGGCAGTCTTACCTGTACATCCTTCGCCAATGGTCAAGGTTCCACAATCGCAGGCTGCTACTACAATAGGCGCTTAACTCACAGGCGGCTTGGATACATGGCACGCAGCATCGTCACAGCCCTCTATTGCGCTATGTTTGTTTTGGGCTATTTGCGGT
Source organism: Stachybotrys chlorohalonatus IBT 40285 (assembly GCA_000732775.1). Taxonomy (NCBI): domain Eukaryota; kingdom Fungi; phylum Ascomycota; class Sordariomycetes; order Hypocreales; family Stachybotryaceae; genus Stachybotrys; species Stachybotrys chlorohalonatus. The sequence continues at coordinate 8,404 of KL660868.1, forward strand.
AGCACTAGGTGAGGGTAGGTAGCTAAGTGTGCAAGGTCGTTTCTCCTGATCTTACACACAGATTGCCTGACTCGTAGCTCAGAAAGAGCATGATGGCAGGATTCATCAATGGTACTCACACCTTATACCCAACGTCCAGAGCATGATTTACGCCCAAGCCCTCAATATTACATGGTTGTAGAGTGTCTTTCTCCTCTCTGCCAGTTCTTATATATCACCTGCGATCAGGTGCTATGCAGATAGAGCCCTCTTACACAACAACGCCTGCCTGCCTTACGCAGGCGCGCCAAGAGACGCTGAGTGTCCCGTCTGGCATGCAACTCCCCCTCTGGTTGCATTGCTCCCCCACCCCAATCCGGATCAGAGCCTGCAGATCCCGGAGTGGCATGTCTCCAACCTTCTTTTTTGCCCCCACTGCCATTGAATTTCTGGGGCCGCGTTTCAAAAGCTCCAAACGTTTTCGACCAAAACACCAGACCAGGAAACTATCCAGCCATCGCTTCGAGTTTGGCATTTTTGCGGCGCAAATTCGTCGCATCGTGTCCGGCCGTCAGCCATGTCTGTGACCTTGCACACCTCACTCGGCGATCTCAAGGTCGAGGTCTTTTGCGAAAGCGTTCCCAAGACTGCCGAGGTAAGCTCCTCGCTTGCTTTCCCCTTCCGTGTCTCCGGGGTTGACTGACACTCTGGCTCCTAGAACTTCCTTGCCCTCTGCGCCTCGGGCTACTACGATGAATCCCCCTTCCACCGCCTGATCCCTAAGTTCATGGTGCAGACTGGCGCCCCCGCCCACCCGACCCCCGAGAATCCCAAGGGCGGCAAATCCATCTGGGGCGGCACCTTTGAGGACGAGATCAGGCCGACACTGCGGCACGCCGAACGAGGCTTCCTCTCCATGGCCAATAAGGGCCCAGGCACCAATGGGTCTCAGTTCTTCATCACCTTCGACAAGGCCCCGCACCTGGACGGGCTCAACACCGTCTTTGGGAAGCTCATTGGCGACGACAGCATCGCTACGCTGGCCAAGATGGAGGCTGTCAAGGTCGACAAGAAGAATCGCCCCGTCGAGCCGTTCCGTGTCGAGCGCGTCACCATACATGCAAATCCTTTGGCTGATTGATTGGAAATGCGCCCTTGACGCTGTCGCCAATACGGAGGGGCTACCATCCGCCGAGCTCGTGGCTGGAAGCTGGTCATTTGTGGAATATCACGACGTGCGATGGTGATGTTGACCCTTAGACGTTGGGTTTTCCATTTGACAACGAATGTCACACCGTAACAAACTTGTGTCCATTCCTGGCCAAAACCAACCATCCCAAATCAGTATATCAGGAGCTACCTCACTGGCGTTGCCTCTGAATACATAGCCTACACATACCTACATATGAAAGGCCAGGGCAAAAACTTATCACCAGCCCTGAGTAAAATGTACGACCGTTTGTTCCTGGGAACCTGGCAGCAGCGGCATCGAGTCGAGGAACCTCAGAAGCTCTTCTTTGAGACATGATACTTGTTGGACAACTCATTACGAGCACCAGAAACAGACGGAGAGCTGTACTAGGTTGGAGCACGTGTTGGCAACATTGAGAATCGATCCTTTGCTCAGCCTGAGCCGTGTTAGGGACGCTATGCAAGATGCCGACAAGCCTGGATAAGGGTACAGTAGAAAGTTGACAAGTGGTACAGCGAAGCTACCTGACAAGAAGGAGACTTGGACAGCCATGCCACTCTACAAAAAAGCCTTTAATCGTAGTTACCTCTGCCGACCGTATATACGCCGAGAGATTATTAAGTATGCCATGAGCGCTATGAACTCGCCACGTGCACCACAAACTCGCCTTGATTCTCAAGTTACCTCCCCCAATTCATATATTCGTCAAAAACCCATCCATATCGCCCACCTTAATACGCCGCACCGCCTGTCCTGTCCTGTGCCCAAGCGAACCGTCACAGTCCAATCGCACAATCAAGGCCACGGTCAAGGTTGAAGCATTCCAAACTTCGTACGCCATTTATAACCAGTACCATGGATGGATAGCCGGCCCCCTCTCTCATGGTCCAGCTACTGCAGTACATAAAAGGCCCACCTACGGCGAGCATCGAGGAGAACGCTAATCTCTTCGCCGCCGCTTAGACTCTCGATCATCGCCGCCATTGGCCATGAATCCATGCCGTTGTATTTCCTCGGTTCCAGCAGGGCTCGGCGTGTTGTGCAGACTGTCGCCGTTGGCACCCGGAATATTTAAATTGTCATTATTGACCATCGGCCCAAGGTCAAGGTTGAAATCCGCGCCATCCTGAGCAAAATTCCCGTCCTGCAGGAACGCATCGCTGTTGAAGAACTGGTCCAGGTCACCAATGCTGCCGTCGCCGAAATAGCCATCGGCAGTATCGAGCCCAGGTATCCGGCCAGACGGACTCAACGGGCCCAGGATGTCGCCCAGCTCGCTAATCTTGGCGTCCTGCTCGCTCTGGAGGCGCTGCAGCTCTTCAAGGTCGATCTGGTTGGCGTTGATCTGTGTAAGTGATGGAGGCGGTACCTGGGGTGACCTCAGTATTGGCGAAAGAGAGGGCGCGGTGGTAACGTCAGGGATGGGCGGTGTAGTGCCTGACCTCGTTGGTACGGATGGCATGGTGGTGTGAGGCGCGACGCCGGGTGATGCGACGCCTGGGGTAGAAGCATTCGATCCAGGCTGACCTGCCATGAAGTTGACCAGGTTGCTACGCTGATCGTGGCTCAGAGTGTTGGGGGTGTTTGCAACAAGCTCCGCCGCCTCGGGGAGATCCAGCCCAGATGTGTTTGTAGCGTTGTGATCGGTAATTATCTTCATCATTCTTTCGTGCGGATTTGACTCCAGCTCCTGGCGTAGTGTGGGAGGAGTATCAGCGGGGGAAGGCTCAAACAGCTCCGTTATGTGCCCTGTCTGGTGACTTTGACTCCTTCGAGGATGGTATCCCCCGCTGTTCACGGACTGCTGGCGGGTTGCGGGAATCGACGGGTCATGCGTGGGAATGGGCGGTAGTAGCCCGCGAGGTCTCTTGTGAGGACCGGAAAGAGAAGAAGTGGGATCAAGCGACGATTGGAAGAAATCCCCCAAATCGACGACACTTCCTTGTTGAGACGGCTGTTGCTGGCCCTGGTTGGAAATCATGCTCGAGATTATGTCACTGACACTCTGACCATTGCCCTGATCCTCCAAGGTCTTCCTAAAGACATTAGCTAAGAAGGTCAGGATAGCGTTTATCGAGTTCTGATGACGCTCATGCTGATTTTGGAACATGACGGCTTGGTTGTACAGGTTGTTGTTGTTTCTCTGCAGTTGTGTGATGGCGCCAAGGATATATTTCTGCTGATCTCGTAAAGTCTTGATGTCCTCCCTTATCACAGCCATCTCTTTCTTTTGTAGAGGCTGACTCTCAGTTGGGGGCAAAGACCTGCCAGTTGGAACGTTGGCTGCGGTGGTTGTGGTATGCAACGGCTCCTCGGCGCCGACTTCTTCCTCGCTGTCGACATCGCCATCGGCACCCTTGCTTCCCTTCTTGGACTTATTTCCGCTCGATGGTTTGTTGATGAGCCACAACAAGTTTGGATGGCCACGCCTAAAGAAAGGATTCGAGTATTCGCTTGGACTCTTGTTTTTGCGTTCGCTTGCACGCATCGAGTTATCCGACAAGCCCACCCTCTTGTGAAACCCGTACATGTTGAGTTGACGCACAAAAGATGCGTATTTGTTGTGCTTGAAGAGTTCTGGGATCAGGGTCTTTGCAAACTCATCTTCATCCAAAACGATGAAGGAATCGCCCTTTGACGACCAGCGGATCAGGTCTTCGTTCTTCCCTTCCTCGAGAAAACTTTATGAGATCAGAATGTGATTCCTACAATGGAGCGCTGGCCATCATTACTCACCTGCTCAGTTTTTGTACGAATGGAGGGATTCCTTTCCGCTTTCCTTGGGCATCCCTCTTCGCCTTTTGGGCCATTTCCTCGAGTAGTTCAATATTGTCCTGATCGCTGATGTTCTCGCCTGGGTTGGGCGGCATCAAGGATCCATCTTCGCCAAACCCTTGCCAAGGATCCGCGGACGGGTCATAATTTGGGCGGGAATTCGTTTGTACCAGGGCGTGATTTGCCTGGCGGCGTGCAAGAGCAGTGGACGGCGTCACATTACTTTGCGGATACTGCGGCTGGCCTTGCATTAAGCCCATCGCGTTTGATGGATGAGTGTTGCTGTCTGCGTAGCCGGTGGCATCCGCCGTTCCGTTCCACCTCATCAGTTGATCCGCTGACGGATTGCCCGTCGCATATGGCTGCTGCATCGGTTGCGGTATCGGTACCACCGGAGATGCTCCTGGAGCTGCTCGTTTTCTCGAACCGGAGCCGGGTATGGTATTGGACATGGCGATGATGCAGGTTTGACGTTGGTCGAGATTGGTAGTCGAAGGAGGGGTGACCGGCCCGCTTGGGTTTAGAGAGATGATCGCGGCCGATGTAAGCGATGGTAACTCTGCAAAAGAGCCTGGGCTGTGTCAATCTTGTCGAGTTTGACGCGGGGCTTGTATCGCGGACTACCAGAAGCGTTCTGTTTGACAACGAGACGACGACTGCCTAACAAGTCACCGGTTCGCAAATGCTGACTGCAGGCGCAAAGGTTGTTTGTGTTTCCCAGGAGGCCTTCGATTTAGCGTACCGCGCTTTCGTGGGCACAAGTGCAGGATGAATCTCAAGGTGGTGCCAGGTTACGTGGAGAGAGCAAGAAAAGCGTGTCCTGCCTAGAGGAAGAATTCCAACGGCCACAGCGCGGGGGGAAGCACCTGAACCTCGGCACCGCTGCGTGTACTGCGGCTCTGGCGTCGACAAAAGGGGCGCGATCGTCTTTTCCGTGTGTCGGGTCGTCGGTAGGTAGCAGAGCAGCGGCGGCAGCTTGGGTGAGGAAAGGTGGTGTGTGCCAGGACAGCCGAGGTGAACCAAGTCGGTGGTGATGCTGCAATTAGGATATTGATAGTAGCTTTGAGCAAGTCCTAGAGAGTATCGCTAGAGGGAACAGATGATGCGTGCGTGCGCAAGCGAAAGAGCCGACGGCCGGCTGCATGTACCGCGTCGAATGGAAGAATAAATTGTAGGCCTTCACGAGCTACCTTGACCTTGCCGTACCTTGTCTGGCTTTGACGGTTGATGCGGGACCGTCCCGAAAAAGATGTCATCCCACGATGCGACCATCAGGCCAATCATCGCGTTTTCTGATAACACAGTACCCATATTTCACATGGAGATAGTGGTTCTCTCCGCTTTATCGTCAAATGATCGGTGCAAGCCCACGACGTCGTCGCTATGTAATTATTAGCATGGACTCTGCGGGCCCTTCTAGACCTCTACGGACTCGGCTTTTTTTTTTTGACACTATCTAGTATGTAAGGAAATGTTAACGTCATAATCGTAGCATGATTCGAGTCCTTTGAAATAACATAGGAGAAAGGCCTCGAGGCCACCAAATCTTAGAGCCACTGTACACCAATGACAAGGCCTCGGCAGCCATCGTGTGTAAGTGGGTATCATTTGTTTTCAACTTTTGCTTCAAAGAGACTGCCGATATAGTTACATAGAGGGCAACAACTATGCAAGGCTAGATAGATCTTCACTTGGCTCCTCTACCGGCTAGAGATGCGGTTCGGGCCATTTGCGCGTTCCTTGCTTGGTCCCTAGCCTGATCCCACGCTCGCTTCGAACCGCTTCTATCCCCTCGCTTGGCCTCCTTCAGATTCCGTGCCTTTTCCCGAGGATCAATGACAACCAGCTCCTCCTCTGCCTTCTTCCGATTGCTAAGATCCTTGCCAAGCTTGTCTGCTGCAAAAGACAGGGAGTGGGACATCCAGCCCTCATCGTCGCTCTCTTCCTTTTGCTGTTTATCCCAAGAGTTGCAGCTCTGACAATTAGCAATGAAGTGGAGATCGCATAGCTCGGCTTCCTCATCGCCTGCTAGTCCAGTCTGAGCCTCTTCATCCAGAGCGGGCGTGTTGTCCATCTCTCTTGTTGGCGGCGCTTGCTCCAGTCTTGCTTGGAAAGCCTTGAGCACGCCAAGAGCCCTCTGGTCCTCGGCAGCCGTCGTGTTGCTACCGCCCGGTCTACGTTTTCGCGCTCGAGTTGATGTCTCGGGAATCAATGCCTCTAGAGCTGACTTTGGCTTTTCCTTGACTGGTTGCTCAGCATGTATGTTTCGCCTCATCGACGCCTTCAAGGCTGCCATCTCCTCGTTCGCCAGTTCCAGCGCAGTTTTCTTGGGTGCTGGTGGCATTTCCAGCTCTAATTCCGGTGAGCGCTTTGTTTCTGCAGGTTTCGCGGACCCAGACTCTTTCTGGGACACCTTTGGATCCGGCTTGATATGCTCTCCATCCGAGTCTGGCACCTGTCCTGGCTTTGCGGCGTCGGATTCTGTAGGCTTTTTGGATTTCTTTTTCTTCATTGTTGCTGATTGTGTTTCGGGTGCGTCGTCATCCTCGGCGACCCTGACAATTCTTGTGTCAAACTTTGCTTTCTTCAACAATGGCTCCTCCACCTCATCACCCTCCTCGTCCCCAAAGCTGAGTAGCTGCTTGCCGCCTTTTCTCTTCTTTTTCTTCTCCTTATCGGCTGGAGCTTTGGGTTGTGAAATCGGTGCGTTCCTGGAGCGCTTCACCATGTCCTCAAACGGGTTCACCAGAATTTCAACTCGCAGCACCTTGATTGGATATAACGGGCGCTCTGTTCCCTCTTCTACCTCGGATTCTCCAATTTTGGCCAGGTTATAGATTGTGTCGCCAGCCACTCTTCCGAAAAGCGTGTTCTTGCCGTTCAGTTCCTCCGTTTTGTCCAGAGTGAAGAAGAACTGGCTACCGTTCGAGTCTGTGCGACTCTCGTTTGCCATGCCCAAAAGACCGCGGCGGTTGAACTTGAGTCGTGAGTGAAACTCATCCTTGAAGTTGATGCCCGTCGGACCGGCGTTTCTACCGCGTCGCTGGTCCATTGGCCAGGGATCCAAGTCGCCGCTGAAGGCGCCCCCGTCGTAGATCGATTCTCCGCCATTTCCTGTGCCGGTAGGATCGCCACCTTGCAGAATGAAGTTAGGGACAAGGCGATGGAAAATGGTGTTGTCGTAATAGCCGTCCAGAGCTAACTGGAGGAAGTTTCGACACGTCAAGGGCGTCTGCTTCGCAAAGAGTTCGATCGCGATTTCGCCAAGGGTAGTGTGAATGACGGCCGAAGCCGTCGGTTGCGGCTCGAGATTGTAGATGGCAGACATTGCGGCTCGTTCGCCTGCCTACTGCAAGTGCTCGGAAGGATGGCACCTCGCTGGGCCAATTACTTGCGCCGTTCGCGACAGAGAATGAGCTTGACGAAGGTCTGGCTTAGACCAAGTGCCTGATGCGCAGGCAAGGATATCCGCTTTAGCCCCTTATCGATAACCGTCGGCATGCGCCTTACCTCTACTGCCATTTTCTGTGACAAAGGGTCAAACCGTCTTCTTCAGATTACTGCTACGAAATCCATATTGCTGAGCACCTCCCTCAACCATACTGACACGTCATTACGAAATGGCCGAGCTAAACCGTTCAGGACCGTGTGGCAAACGTTTCCACAAGTGGCGCAGTGCACACTGTTGGTACAGATATTTGGTACTCGAGCTACGTAACCATGCTAACAGGAAAAGACACCGAGACTTGTTACATCAGAGTCCTTGATCCACCATACTGTTTCATCCTTTTACAGAGCCTTTGAGCTGAGCTTGATAGCCACACTCTTCGACTCAGTGTAGTTCGCCAAAGCCGCCTCTCCAAGCTCACGGCCAATGCCGCTCTGCTTGAAACCACCAAACGGCAGCTGGAAGGAAAGCTGGTTGTAGCAGTTGACCCATACGGTACCAGCCTTGAGGGCATTGCTGACCCGGATGGCGGTATCGATATTGGTGGTGTGTACTGCAGCTGCCAGACCGTAAACGCTGTCATTGCCGAGGGCGATGACCTCGTCAGCATCCTTGAACTTGGAGATGGCGCAAACGGGACCGAAGATCTCTTCTTGCATGATCTTCATGTCCGGGCGAACATTGCTGAAAACTGTAGGCTGGATGAAGTATCCCTTGTCACCGTGACGCTCGCCGCCAATTTCAATGGTGGCACCCTCCTCCTTACCGGCCTTGATGTAGCCCATGATGCGGTCGTACTGAAGCTGGCTGACCTGGGGACCCTGGAAGGTATCCTCCTTGAATGGATCGCCAACCTTGTTCTCGAGACTTCGCTGCTTGAAGGCAGCCACGAACTTGTCGTAGATGCCCTCCTGCACAAAGATTCTGGTACCAGCGCAGCAGCATTGGCCGTGGTTATAGTAGATACCGAAGTTAACCCAGTGGATAGCCTCCTCGATATCGGCATCATCGAATACAATGTTGGGAGACTTGCCACCGAGCTCAAGGGTAACCTTCTTCAGGTTGGAATCGGCGGCAGCCTTCATGATGAGACGGCCAACCAGGGTAGATCCAGTGAAAGCAACCTTGTCAATGCCCATGTGGGATGCAATAGCAGCTCCGGCAGTCTTGCCGAAACCAGAAATCAGGTTGAAAACACCAGGGGGGAAACCGGCCTCCTTGAAGTATTGCGCGAAGACGAGAGCGGAGAGAGGGGTCTGCTCGGCCGTCTTCATAACAAGCGTATTACCAGTGGCAAGAGCGGGGCCGATCTTCCAGGCGAACATGAGAATAGGGAAGTTCCAAGGGATGATTTGGCCGCAAACACCAATCTGTCGACAAGGGTCAGTTGGAGTAGAGGGAATAATAATGGCAAGGGTTACATACGGGCTCTTGGCGAGTGTAGTGGAACATGCCGGGCTCAATGTCGATCGTCTTGCCGGTAATTTTGTCTGCCCAGCCGGCATAGTATCGAATGCAGCCAATGGCGGCCGCGACATCGCCGCGGGCATTTGTGATGGACTTGCCGTTGTCGAGAGACTCTACGGCGGCGAGGATCTCGCTGTTCTTTTCGGCTAGGTCGGCGAGCTTGTTGAGGAGGACGCCACGCTGATGGGGCGTGGTCTCCTTCCAGGTTGTGTTGAAAGCCTTGCGGGCAGCAGAGACGGCGGCATCGACATCCTTCTCAGTTCCCTCGCAGACCGAAGTGATGACCTCTTCGGTGGAGGGGTTGATGACCTCGAACTTCTGCTTGTCAACACCCTCGACCCATTCGTTGTTGATGAACCTGGCCCGAGTCAACATGAGATTCTCCTGGTAAGCGGCTAGACGGGACTTACAGGCCAATGGGCTGCTTGTAGGTGCCAGTAATTGGCGTCGTGAGATCCACGGTCAAACTCATGGTGGTGGTTGTGTCGGTTGTGTCCTGAGGATATGGAGGTGTCAGAGTGAGGGTCTAGGGACGAGACAATTATGTGAGAGAGTTGGAGGAAAGGGATGAGGCAAAGGTAGGTATGAAGAAGAAGAAGGGAATGGCTACAAGGGAGGCGATAGCGAGACACATCAACTAAATAGGAAGGGGCACGGGAGCACTCTAGCCTCCACAGAAGATACCTACTCATAGCTTCCAACAAAGCGGGGTTGAAGAGCGCGATCCCCCGCAACACCTCGTAACGAGGGCGTGGTTGGGCAGAGCTGTGCCGAGGAACTTACCGTGGCGCATATTTTACGTACAGGTGGGCGCGCGGCCGACCTTCAAGTTGCTCTGGCGCAACACCGAGGCCTCGATCGGAGCGGCATTGGCCCTAAAGACCCTCCCGAGGCCCTCCAAGATGCAACGTGCGGACGAATGGCGCGTGCTTCGGCCATCCGGAGTGGATGGATCGTGAGCCACCGGCTAGCGACTAAACTCAGACAAGTTGATTGGACCAGGGGTCTTCCCCCGCAACAACTACAAGCATGAACGGGTGTTTCTGCAGTGCGAATGTTGACAAATGCGTTGCATCAACACGCACACACAGCCTTTCTCCTTTGCCCCTCCTTCATAAACCCCCACATGACGTAGAGGATATGCCTGCCTGTTACTGATCCGTACTTTGTCAGCTCCCTGGCATATCTCGTATGACTAGACTGACCAGTCTCTATAAGTAATCACGTCCATCGTAAGAACCAAAGTAAATGCCAAACTTCGGATTCTAGTATCATTACACTTGATTTCTGTACACTTTTCCTTGGGGGGCCTAACCCAGCTGTTTCAAGCAAGGGTGATGAGTTAGATCATTTTAACTCACATGTACTCGCTTCGGCATAAAACCCAGCGAGCACCGCTCCACATCGACAAAGGTTTAAGCTGCTACAATTTTGGGGTCTCGCTGTGCTTTATCAATGCACCGAGACAACGTAATAGGTATCGGGATCTGGGCAAATCTACAACGTCTTTTGGAACCCCATTTCCAAAGCATTCTTGATCGAGTCAATGATTCGTCCACTTTAGGCTTCGTACTGAAAATTACAACAATAGTCAACCAGGAATGGAAAGACCACGGATGACACACAATGTCCTAGTTGTTGTAGCTGCATACGCTATCTCCCAGCTTAGGTCGGAGTCGAAGCACGTTCCTTGGCTCTGACATGAAGCCATGCGAATGGCATACTAAATCCTAAGTCAATAGCCTTCAGTCTGCTCAAACTTAGGTTATCAATTGGCTAAGCGAGTAGCTTGATCAGACAAAGACCGCCAATCAATGATGCTAATTAGAGGTTTACCGCACGCTTCCCGTATGGATGCCAAAATGCTGCGCCTTACCTCTACAATGTGTTTGTCGAAATATGTTTGCCTGTTTGATGACAGCATATGCTTGCTCTGACAGATTCAGACATTGAACATGAGCTCGTTGCAGACATCATTGCTCTCGCGAATACGCTTGTGCTTTGGTTTGCTTATACAGCGTGATAAGCATCCTGCAAAGTTGAATATGGCGAAGTTCGGCATATTGGCAAACAAAATAATCTCAAACTTTCTCTTTCAAGTACAATAAAGGCAATCCTGCTCGGTACCTTAAGGAGCAATACCTACAACGGTCGTTTCAGCAAGAGGAGCGATCGTACAGAGATTAGTATGCACCATACTACCGTACATAAACTAAGAGGTATATCAACGCAATCCAGATGTATATTGTACGTGTCCAACAAAACGTAACTATTGAGACGAAAACAGTGAGCAAATACTCATTGATTTCCAGAGCAAAACGGGAGTGAAAATAACATACAAATAACATACTTCAGGCACCTTGTTCAAGGTCAGGCAGGCGCGAGGCTGCGCCTACCATAGCACGCATTGAAAGGAGGAAACTCACCGCCTCGTCCATTCTTGACTCTTCTCGCTTCTGATTCTGCTTACCTACTGCCTAAGGTACCTTCCCGTGTTGGTTGCTCTCCAACCTCTCATGGACGGTTAAACCCTTGGGCGATTTCCCAGTGCAGAGACACTCTACCGACGAAACGTACCAAGCCACAGATTTCCCGAACATGGCTGTTATCACCACAATGAAAGGCCTATCGGTCTCTGTGGAAGTCGCCGGGGAAGTGGCGACAGAGTACGATAATCCAGATGATGGCGAACCGAATGCCTCTGGTGTATCCACAAAGACATACTATATTGAATCCAAATCCGGTGCAGCATTTGCAGTCGTTGCGCGGATTGACACAAATCAGAAGATGCGGCCAGTGCACGACGTCTTGGCGGTTACATTGTACGTTGACGGGCAACTTGTCGCCAGTCCCATCATAAACAAGGATTCATTCATGTACCAGTCTTGCGCTTATAAAATCGATTCGGCTCACAAGAGAGAGCTGATTCAAGGGCCGTATCATCAGCGTACATTTGTTTTCGCACCCCTTTAAATAGGTTGGTTTTTAACTATCGGAATCCCAAGATCGCTGATATGTTGTGCCAAAACATAGTTGGGAACGACGAGGAAGATGACGCGCCAATTTCCACAAAGCTAGAGTTGCTCGGAACCATTCAGGTCCATATGTATCATGGCACACGAGGCAACGCTACTCCCTATCTTCATGAATCAGACATTGGGATTGGGAACACGCATGGACTTACGCTCTCGGAGAAGAAGATGAAGGGGAAGGCATTGCCTCACTACACAGCTTACGTCTTAATGCTCTAGCCGGGCTGCAGAGAATTACTGACACTCCGGAATGCAGCTTATCTCGAGGCTCTGAGGCCGCACCTGCCGGTAGGATTCAGCTTCTGAACAATTTCTTGAAGTGTGAACTTCGGTTCAGATATCAGTCTCACGGTACGTTGGAACAACCTGAAAGATGCTTCCGTAATGTTAATATTCAATTCACATTCTCTGCAACAATGCGGGGTTTTACCCCGTGTAAGTGAGCATGGCGCAGAGCAGATTCAGCCTCAAAAGTCAGACTCTGTTCCTGTGAAGTCTGAGGACAAAAAAAGAGTACTTGAGCAGTTTTCGGCGGCCAAGGGTCTGCAGAAGCGTGCCAAACATTCAGGTGACGAACCATGGCCAGGACTATGTTTGTGTGAACGTGGAACTCTGTATATCCAACATCTTGACAGAAGGTGACCAATGCCTCGGTTATATGAGAGCCCATCAAATAGAGTACTGTTAGGACAATTTCCGGAGAGCTACAGCCAATACCGGCCCTGGTTCATCTAGATACCGATCACAGGAGATGATGAATAAACGCTCAAAGAAAGACAATGCATGGTTTGAAGTGAGCGACATATGGAAGATGAACTAAGAGAGAGAAAGAGAGAGAAAGATACAGAGAAAAAGCTACAGAGAAAAAGATGACCTTCTTAAGTATAGCTAGGAAATCGATAGAGTCGTGTGTGATAATGAAGGCTCATGGAGCAATGAATGCAGTGGAAATACGACGAGGCGGACGGGAGAGTAATTGAGGCCGCAAATCCCGGGGCTAGTTCGCCGCCAACACCCCCAACACCAATAAGTGGCACCATCCCTGGTCAACAGCTGCGCCATCCACTCCAAGTGGGGACCGATCGTCCATCCTCTCCCGCGACTGTCCTCGGACACGACTTTTAAACGTACAGCTTTGTACTTTCCATCACCGTCGTAAACCGAACATAGCAGAGATCCTTTGAAGCGGCGATGCAGCATCGACGAGCCTCGAGTGGCCATACTGCATCTGCTCCCTGCTGAGCGCCCTCCAGCCGTCTCTCCGCCATGGCACCGGACGGATCGGGCAACATCCGCGTCTTCGTTCGTTGGCACGACCAAACCGTTTTCGCCGGAGAGGAGGTCAAATGCACAATCACGTTCAAGAATGTCGCTGCGAGCCCCGGCAGCCAGCAGCCGAAGCTGCCTCCGACGTCCCAGACAGATCGATCACGGCTCGCATCGCCGTTGCACAACCGAGCCAGAGCTCACGCTGGCCTGACCCCACACCCGCCCCCTTCCTCGATAGGTAGGGGGCATCGACGTTCGGCCTTGTCTATGAACGTCCCCCCAACGAGCTCAAGGAGTCGATCTGGATCGGTACAATGGCCTCAGCCATCTGCTGGCAGCGACGGACGCTCAGGCCACAGCCACAAACGGTCCGTGTCCATTGTGTCCATTGGTTCCGCCAGCACCGTCGAGGACTACCACCAACGGAATGACCACCAACGCAACGATAGTGTGGTCTCGTCGCGGCCGCAACGGCCCTTTAGAGGCCATAGTCGGGCTTCTAGTCTGCAGATAGTCCCGCGGGCGCAGATACCCGCAGGACCTCACTCAGGCATGAGCTCCCCGATGCAATTGGCAGCCCTGAGCCTGTCCGTGCTAACTCGTATCTAGCAAGCTTGGCCACGAGGAACAACAGCTCGCCCCTGCTCAATTCCTCCTATCCGCCGGATCGATTTGGTAGATTGCCGGGAGCTTCGACTGCGCCGAATACTCCGAGCTTAGGTGGTCCGCGAAGGTCGCCTCGAACGTCACCAAACCCCATGCCAGAGTTCCGCTTCCCAGCTGCGCCGCCTCCGCCGACCGACCCGGAGCCCAATTTAAATACGCAACCTGTAGAGGGTCTATTGAGCCCCATCACGCCCCAAGAGCAACATGCAAATATGCCATTACGGGGGAAAGACCATAACTCCACCACCCCCGAAAGACCAGCCCCGGCAACACGGATTCTGTCAAGCACAAGTGTAGGCGGAGGGACCCCTCGAAGTAGCGGGGAGTTCTACTCAATGAGTAACCACTCATCAGAGACTTTGGCATCCGAGTATGTAGCTCAGCCAGCAAGAGGTCTCGGACGTCCATCGCACCTTCGTCGATCATCTGGCATGGTTCCCGTGCAGCACAGGGCTCCGGAATCGTTGATGATGGGGTTTGCCCAGATACAAGGCTCCTTCTCTCTGGATGGATCCCTCGTCAGCCTTGGCCCGTTCGAGCAAGTGAAGAAAAAGGGCGCTGTTGGAGGCCGGGGTGGCGGAGTGATAGGCCTCGACTCCACGAAGCGCGACAGTGGACTTTTGCAGAGTTTTGGCTGGGGCAACATCAGCAGCTCCATCGGTGACCTGCTCGGCGGCTCTCAACTAAGCACAATAAAGGAAATGCGAGGTGCTGCTAATACCAAGTCCGTGCCGCTTTTAAGCACGCCGCAATCCATACTCTTTGTCGACTTGCAGCTGGCACCGGGAGAGAGCCACGTATTCGAGTATACTTTCAAATTACCAAAAGGACTCCCACCTACACATAGAGGCAAATCTATCAAGATATGGTATAGCCTAGTCATTGGCACTCAAAGAGCTGGTGGAGCCAAGGAGCAACAAATCAGGACCATCGATGTGCCGTTTAGGGTCTTGGCCAGTGTCAACAGTTACGGAGAGATATTGGGACATGATCTTCTCAACCCGTACGTCCTGTTGCGGGACGAAGCACGGGTTAGCAACGCGACGGATGACGCGAAACGATCCACAGCAAAGCAGTCACCTGTTCCTGGAGCCACCATGAACGACTTTCTCCTGTATGTTGATGATTTAATTACCCGACCTCGTGATGAGATCAACGGGACATTACTATCGCCCACCGCCGTCCCGAGCTCGAGGCGTCCCTCGGCGTTTGAGGACATGACAAGCGCCAAGGAGGCGATACACTTGGCCATCATGAGGAGCAACGCGACTGCCGAAGGGCAACAAAGCCCAAATCGGTTTGAGATTTCAAGGAATGGCCAGCGGGTAGGGGTCCTTATGCTTACTCGTCCAGCATATCGCTTGGGCGAGACTGTCACCATGGCTGTCGACTTTACCGATGCCGACATCCCATGCTATGCTGTCCACTCAACCCTAGAGACGGCTGAGAAGATTGATCCGTCCATTGCGGTTCGATCCGAGTCTAGCGTTCAGAGAGTGACAAGGAAAGTATACGTGACGTCAGCAGAGGCCTCTCTGTTCTCTCGACGTATTGTGTTTACGCCGACAATTCCAGTTTCGGCGACCCCGGAATTCATCACGAGCGGAGTGAGTTTGGAATGGAAAATCAGGGTGGAATTTGTTGTACCTTCGCAAGAATCCAACCCACCAACGCCAGGGGAGCACCGAGGGTCACACCCGTTACTGGAACAGATATCACGAGACGAGAAGGGTGGCTTGGTTCTTGTGGCGGCTGAACGGATAGCCTGTGAAAGCTTCGACGTGTCGGTGCCACTACGTGTCTACGGCGCGGTAGGCACAGGACTAGAGCGGCTTGAGCGCGATGAGGTGTCGGAAGAGGGACTTGCAATCTAGATCTCAGCCTGGCGGGCGTTGATGGGTTGGATATGTAAAGCGAAACTTAGATTTGAGGCAGCGGATGCTCAGTGAACTGGCCAAGCAGCAGTACTCATACTTGATGGCTTGACAGGTTTCAACCTGGTTGAATATACATGAGCCAGTACATATCGCTATTCGAGGCCATGAATTCCGTTCCGCTTTGAGGCACGGATAATTATCGTGGAGCGAAACAAGAAGGTCCCTGAAAATGTGCCTTGGTCCGTATAGTGCTGCTGCTGATAATGCCAAGGATTTCTGTTGGGTCGCACCGTGTCAGTCTAAATTGCGAGCCGTTGTGATAGGGCTAGGATCAGTGGCACATCCTCATTAAAGTGATGCTTGGAGACCTAACAGCATCTCAAACCTTGCACATGGCTTCGGTCAATGCGCCCACAAGCGCCCATCAAGAATCCTATGGGGAGACTGTCATGGATACTCTTGGGACAGGCGGAAAGATAAGACAAAATAAAATTAAAGACCAGGACTGCTGGAAACTCAACAGACTGCAGCAAACTCTGCCGGTCACGACATTCGTCCAAGCCTGGGATATGTAGGGCCACCGGTTGGGGCCTGAGCAACCCCGGCCTGGCCCGGTAACGCGGGAGCCCTGGCGGCCTGTGAGTTCAATGAACAGGGGGCACTGATTGGGTCCTCAGTGAGCGGTGCCTGGATCGAGCACACCTGGAATCCCCGTCCCTGTTACCCGCCAAGGGGGGAGCGAAGGAAACAATGGGCCTCGACCCACCTGATTGTTTCCCACCCTAGCACTCTTTCTTCCTCTCCATTGTTTACATTGCACACCCGCCTGCTTGCTATCAATCAGCTCGTGATATTGGTGCTCTCTCCGCCGCTGTCGTTGTCTTTTTCTCTAATGCTCGTTTCAGCCTCTAATCGTCCATGGAAGAGAACTGATCAGTCATCTCAGACATCTTTGCGCGGTCATTGGTCAACTACTGAACCTTCACCGCCTTCATACGCTTCTACGAGATCGTCAGCAGCTCTTACAGTATCACCTGCTGGTATTCCATAACCAGAACGAACCCGATTTCGATGTTACTCTCCCATATCTCGACATTGCTCCACGCTTCTCATTTCGGCTCTTGCACGAGCCAATGGCGCAGCTATGGCCGCCACACCTTCCAGCCGTCTTAAGCTGACGCCGTCCAACTCCCCGCATCTCGTCCGTCCCCTTCGATCACCGATGCGTGGCCGACCCATGCATGACTCTCGCTTGTCTCTGAACAGAGTCATTGGTACCACATGCTGCACACCCAACGGCTTCGATGCTGTGGGTTCGTCCTTTGCGTACATCGCCGGCGGCGCTGTGGTCGTTGTTGACGTCGTTGGCGACAATACATATACCCAGCGCTTCTACCGCGCTCGTCCGGCCGCCATACCCGTTTACTCAATCTCGAGCGCCGGTCCATTGTCGTCGATATCGAATTCAACTCCCAAGGCCAACGATAGTCGAAACCGTGTGGCCGCAAACTTTCGCGACTCCTCGTACAGTCCTATTGATTGGCCAGACTCGCCAGCTTCCCGGACCTGGACCAGCCGGGAACGAATCAAGGCAGCGACGTGTCTGGCCCTGAGTAGGGATGGGAAATTTCTAGCTGTTGGCGAAACAGGCTACGCTCCCCGCGTCCTGATCTTTGGTCTGCAAGACAACTCGTCAGACACCCCGCTGGTTTCCATTAGCGAGCACAGTTTTGGTGTCAACTGTGTCGCCTGGTCGCATGACACAAAATATTTGGCCTCGTTGGGCGCTGCCAACGACGGCTTCCTATATGTCTGGAGGATTGATGCCCGTACTGGCTCGGCTAGGCTGTTCCAGCAGAACAGATGTACATCCTACATCCGCGACATGGTCTGGATAGGCAACTGTCTTGTCACCCTAGGCGTGCGGCATATCAAGATGTGGAGGATTGAAGAAGCACCCACCATATCACCCACCAAGCCAAGGTTCCTAAACGACCAGGGAGCCTCGGCGACACCACAGAGAACCCTGCCTGGGCGGAATGTTCTTCTTGGCTCGCTTCTAGATGCAACATTTACGTGTGCAGCTGTAGACGACAAGCGTCTTCTCATATGCACGGAAGCAGGCGATGTTTGCACTTTGGACGAGGACGACAGACAGGCGAAGTTGGTCAAAGTTCTGAATGTCGGATTTCCTATCTCCTCCATCGCAATAAGAGCAAACGTCGCATACGTCAGTGGCAGTAACGGCAAGTTTGCTAGTTTGGACGTCGAAGGAGTTGTGAATGGAACAGAACTAAGTCAACTTACCAAGAACGAGTCTCTGTCTGGCCTAGTAGCCATGGGGTTCCTAGTAGATAAGTTTGTCACCATCGATTCCCAGCAATCCATAGATGTATGGAGCGCCGACTATACACCTGGAAAGCAAGCCGAGGCGGTAGCTCATATTCCCATTTCCGGACATGGGGAGCCTATCTTGGGCACGCAAGCAATCGAGACGCCGAACCAAATGGAGGCGGAATTTCTGACCTGGTCCGGGACCGGCAACGTCATGTTCTGGGACTTGCAGGGCCAGGTCAAATCGTCCATGAACATACCTATGGAGCTTCCCTTGGGTGACTTCAACTTGGAGCCACCGAACCAGCTGACCTGTGCTCATGCGTCTCGTGACGGAAGTCTCCTGATCGCGGCCGATCAACTCGGCGTGTTGAAGGTTATTGATGTCCAGACCAAAGACATATTACTTGATACAAAGGCGCATTCATCGCATTGCCTATCCATTGCTTTGTATGAGAGCAAGGACCAACTTATCATTGCATCATGTGGGAGAGATCGCACAGCCCAACTGTTTCATCGGCCATCAGGGGGGAGCATCGAGCATTTTCAGACGCTCGAATTTGCCGCCAGAGTTGTGCAAGTCTTGATCCCTACAGAGGACAAGGTGCTCACTTGTTCTCTGGACCGCACGCTGCAGGTACATGATCTTGTTGCCAAAGAGAATGATATCGATGTTTTGGCTGCCGTTCCCTCCAAAATAATCTCACTGAGAGCCGCTCCCACGTCGATGGCAGTGGGACCGGACAAGAGAAGCGTCTTCGTGTCTTTGCTTGATCGATCCGTCTGCCATTTCGACCTGAGTACAGGGCGACAGATTGGCTGCTACAAGTGCGTAGACGAGTACGGTGTTGAGACTGCGGTGCTCGACTCATTATCCATTGCTTCTTGCTCATCTAGGGACACGGATTTCCTTCTGGCAGCATCGAACACGGATAAATCCATCCGGCTCTACGATGCGCAGTCGGGGGCTTTCCTTGACCGTGAATGGGGACATACGGAGGCAATTCATGGCGTTTCGCTTGTTCCAGATGGAAATGGTAATGAAAAGGTCGTCAGTGTCGGATCTGATGGGACTATTATGATATGGATGCTCGATTTCCTCGAGCATTCGCCAAGCCAAATGAGTCGAGACCCTTCGCCAGCCAAGGATGTTACACCTTCAAGTCGACCGACGCTCCGAAGGGTTTTATCAAAAGCAGAGTTGGCAGAATTCCCACGCCCGCAGTCGTCGCAGGCTGGGCGTCGCTCACCACCACGAACAGTACGTCGCCGAACATCACGATATAATCTAGCAAACAGCAATAGCAGTATGAGAACACCCACCGGCATCCTGCACGCAAGCCCAAGCAGCAGTACATTGATGGATGATACTCCTTCACGTCGTCCTAGTGGGGATGCTCGGGCAAGTAGTCCACCACCCAGTCCAAAATCAAGGCTCACGAAGCGGCCGTCATTGCCTACTCTGGGAAGCTCCCTTAGGAAGAAGTCATCATCTTCCAGTATGAGCGGCTTCGGGTCGTTGAACGCAGCTACTGAGCAGACGTGTCGTACCCTGAAAGCCTATAGAAAGAAACTATCGTCGGCGGAGCCGATCAGCGCTGATGCGCTGACTGAGCTGGATCAGGAGCTCCGTCTCACAGCTGCTGCGCTCGGCGACCGTGCTATACGCAGCAAAGCGATGAACGAAACAGTATTGAGCGGCTTATTAGATCAATACTCGGAACGATTGATAACACTACTAGACGAAAAGCTTCGTCTGACGCCCCATGGCAGACACAAGGATTCGGAGACTACGAGCGTAGATGCAGGCGAAGAGCGTCCTCGAAGCAGAGAGCGCGACGTAAGCCCATCGTCGTCCTCATGATATTCTTGCCAGTACTCGGTTTTTATACTATCAGGATTGAAAAGTGTTTCCTACGACGGGCTCAAGGCGTTTTTTCATTTGGTGTACTACCATCTATGAATAGGGGTGTGAGTTTGGGCGTTGGTGCAGGCGAGAACGATACCATTGGACAGGCGTTTTTTTTTTTTTCCTTTGAGGGGAGGGGGTTCAATAGCCAATCATTTTCGATATTACTTTAGCACAATAGATGCAAAAGCTTGACCACCTTGAGCCATGACAAGATATGATTTGAAGAGGCTGAATGTTATCAATGTGGACGAGAAGACCGTGGTGTGGTCCAAGCAGGTTGCATGTGACAGAGGGTCACGTGAGTCTCCGATCCAGGCGACACTTTCTTCCGCTTGCAAAAGCAAAGCTTTGCATCGCAGGTGTGACATTAGCGCATCGTTCATCACGTGACAAATCGGCAAAGTCTCTCTGCCTTCCAAAACAACCATTGGAGCCGCGATCATCACGAGATCAATAGTCGCCAGTATCGATGAGACCCGTTGCAGACCCGGAGTCTCTTAGTGGGTTGAACGAATAGGCTGCCTGTACGGAAGATAGATGCCCATCCCGACGTGAGCGACGAGCTCCCGAAAGCTGACTGACTTCCGTGACAGACCGTGGCGCCAATTCACCTAGTTGCGACGCGTGACGGGCCCCTCGATCGCTGGCGAGGTGGACCGCGGGGCATGAATCATCCGGCCACGCACACGCTCCTCGAGTCGCTCTTCTTATTCCAGGCGACACTATCCCAGGGCGTCGATCCCGAAGCCTTCGCCCGCATCTCGGGGCTCCTTAAGGACAACGCCTTCATCAAGGCGGACGACTCCTACGATGCTAATCGGCTGGGCCCGGATGCCCTGCAGCATCTCTTCCTGAGGCTGCTGTACGAGGAGATCCGGGGCGATGCTGAACGCGTGGATGGCGGCGATGGCGCGGCGTCGCCTGGGTCGCGCAAGAGGAAGCTGGGCAGCCCCCCGATGCCGACGCTCACCGAGGCCACAAGCCATCTCGACAAGATACCGACCTTGATCAATCGCCTATGGGTCCGTTATCGAGATCATAAGGTGAAGGAGATTCAGGATGAAGAGCGCCGCTATGTGTCGCTGCAAAAAGACATAGGGGTCTTGGAACGCAGCGAAAGCCAACGAGCTGAGAAGCTTGCGAAGGAGAATGCAGCCGCCTCTTCCGCGCCGCGAGAAACAAAACCGTCGCCTCTGGACCACGGCCGCCCTATACCTTCACCAGCTCCCGTACAAGGAACCCCGGGCCCTGCTCACAAGCCGCCCGCCACAGTCACGCCCGTCCTGCCACCCCAGCATCCTGTCGCGTCGACTCCTCCTGTACCGCTCAAGGCTGCCCCTGCCGCTCATCCGCCGCCTGCGGCCACGCCCATTCGGCCTTCACCCTCGCCGCAAACTGCGAGTGGACCGGTCTCAGGACTCCAGGCCCCCGGTGTTGCTCCGCCGCCGCCGCCCGCGCAGCGCACAGGTCCATCTCCTGCTCAACCTCCTCGGCAGGCGATCACACCCCGACCAGCCGAGCCAGTCAATAGAGCCAAGGACGGAGCAAGTAGCACCCCGCAGCAGCCCTCAACGCCAACTCCTGGAGCCCTTAGGTGGGAAAAGCAGTACAAGCCGCTTCAGCCTGGACAAACACCACCTGTTGGGAAATCTCCGTCACCTGCGCTCGTGAAAGCATCAGTGCCGCCACCAAAGCCACCACTCCAGCCGCCGCAGCCTCAGCCGCCGCAACAGTTGGTTTCTCCAATAGCGCAGGCCTCAAAGGCTTCCCCTCAGCCTCAAGCTCCTCAGCCTCGGGCTCCTGGAAAACCGGCCCAGGTGCCCTTGCAAAATACTGGTCAACTTGCTCCGCCGTTGCAGCCTGGTCCTCCTCGTTCGAGTGATACACCCGCTCCCCCACAGGTTCGACCAACATCAAACACTCCCGTCCTCCCACCGAGCCGACCCATCCAGCCTCAGCAGGCTGCTCCGCAACAGCCGCAACAGCCGCCTCGCCCTATTGCCTCAGCTTCTCCTACAGTACCTGGTAGCACTCCAAGTACAAACGTTGCTCCTCCTCGACGATGGACCCAAACCCACATCCCGCCGCAAGGCTCGCATTCTCAAGCCGCTGCCTCGTCAACTCCTGCTCCTACTCCCAAAGACAAGGCATACACTTCCCCATACATCGCACAACCGTCACGGCCTCCAATCCCAGAACACATTATTCGTCAGGCTGCCAGCACTCCCATCTCTGCCAAACGCTTGAGTTCAGTGGCCGCTCCTCATACTCCTATGACGACGAGCCCTGCGTTGATGACTAGTGGTCTGGGAACCAAATGGGCCAACCAGTCCACCCCTTCAACGCCGGGTCCATTTACTGCAGGGCCAGACAGCCCGGCTTTCGAGCCGGTGAGTCCGCCGCAACGCCCTGTTCCTGC
Source organism: Stachybotrys chlorohalonatus IBT 40285 (assembly GCA_000732775.1). Classification (NCBI taxonomy): domain Eukaryota; kingdom Fungi; phylum Ascomycota; class Sordariomycetes; order Hypocreales; family Stachybotryaceae; genus Stachybotrys; species Stachybotrys chlorohalonatus. Next base: position 30,774 of record KL660868.1, read on the forward strand.
CATGCGGGAGACGCCCAAACCCTCCCTGAAGAAAGAAAAGTCTGTGGCCAAATTTGGACCGAGGACAGATTCCCCAGCGGTGAAACCTGCGCGTGGCAGACCACCTCGTAGTGCTCAGAAGAGCCGCGGAGAAAGTGCAACGCCTTCAATTGCGGCAGACAGGAGAAGCCAGTCCGTGGCGTCACAAACGGACGAGCTTTCCATGGATACGCCAATGGTAATGGCCCGCATTAAGGATGAAGAAGCCACACCCCGGCCCCACGAGGAGACTGGCGACACGACAGCCGACGAAAGTGTTCCAGGCCGTTCCCATATGGTGACGCCTAGTAGCGTGTCTCGGTTGCTCAAGCGCAAGCGGCAGGACACCCCGACAGAGATAGCGCAACCGCCTTCTCACGTCTTGTGGACTCGAGGGTTTACCAAGGTGTCGTCCTCAGCTCTTGACCAGATCTCGAGTCACCGTGATGCAAACATGTTTGCAACGGCTCTGCGAGAACGAGATGCTCCCGGGTACCGGCAGATTGTGCTACAGCCGCAGGACATTACTTCGATCCGTGCTGCCATCAAACAAGGCAACAAGGCTGCCGTACAAGCTGCGGCTGCCCTACCGGGGGGTGACCCTGGCACGGCCAGCGTCTGGCTGCCGGTGTCGGAAGAACTCGTCCCGCCTAAGGCCATCATAAACAGCGCTCAGCTAGAGCGTGAGCTGGTGCATATGTTCTGCAACGCCATCATGTACAACTACGACCCAGACAGGGGCCCAGGCACATCGTTCCTGAAGCGCTCCAAGGAGGAAGAAGAAGAAGTTGTTGGATACCGTTTGGATGAGAATGGGGTCGTCAAGAACACGCAAGGCATGTTCTTGGAAGTTGAGAAGCTGCTTGGCGATCTGCGGAGCGCGGAAAAGGAGCGAAGTGCGCCGCCGCCGTCGGCGACGCGTCTCACAAGTGTGGCGACGCCGGCCGAGGACACGCAGGACGACGAAGATGAGTTGGCCGGAGAGCCAGACAGCGCAACTGGAACTGTTAAGAGGAGACGCACTACTCACCGGGCATAGAAGCTACAAGTAGGATCACGGTTACAGGATCAGACGTCATGATCGCGGAGTGAGGCGCATCAAGTTGTATAGGCAGGCTTGTTTTTAATGTGATAGCGTTCCGCATTCGACCAAGACACCACACTTTGGCTTCAGTAGCCTAAAATAACCGAGCGCTCTCGTAATTCATTGTGCAAGATAATGGTACAAAGGCCCAGACCTATTCTAATATGGCGGCTCCATGTGACGAGCTGGATCTGTTGCTCGTGATGCCAGATCTCTTCGTGCCTACGTCCAGATCCTCAACAAGTGTTTTCCGCGGCCAGTCAACGCAGATATCAATGTTCTCCCTAGGAAACCACCATTCAAGGAAGAGAAAGAACAAGTAATCAATGACCACGCATAGGCAAAACAACTTGCCCGCCCAGATACCGCACCCGTAGTACCGCTTCAAGCGGTCAATCAGGGCGAAATTCCGTACACGGCTTCTGTTGTAGCCGCTGGTGTCGAAGCCGAAGAATTCCTCTTCGCTGATAGTGCCGGTGATGCCGTCGTAAACGCGCTCAGTGCGCATGGCGACGTTGGACCACGAGTACATCTTCTTGACCTGGTCGTGGAACTTTTCCGTACGTATCTTGCCGGCGCGCATGGCTGTGATGGCCTTTCCGGTGGCTGCGACCAAGTCATCTTCGTCGGGCTTGGCGAACGTGGTCATGTGTGAGGGGAGAACCTCTGGGATACCACCGACCTGTGTGCAGACGACGTATAGGCCGCAGCTAGCTGCCTCGACAATGACGGTACCGAACGCTTCTGTGAGCGAGGGGTGAAGGTAGATGTGGCCTCTTGTCATGACGTCGCGGACGTCTTCGTGACGGATGGGACCTAGCATCTCCACCCGGTCTTGGAGGACATTGGTTTCGATCATCTGTTCTAGGTCAATGGACTTGGGACCTGAGCCAGCGATTATGAAGCGGGTGTTGGGGTGCTCCTCGATGATTCGAGGAATAGCAGCGGTGAGGAGATCAGTGCCCTTGTTGTAGAAGAGCCGAGAGATGACGACAATGGTGATGGTGTCACGAGGGCTTAGCCGTTGAGGAGAATGCTCGCCGTGGTGTAAGACAGGGGGGTAGTTGCGAGGGCGGAAGTTTTCTGCTACTACGGCATTTGGGATGACTGAGACCATGAGAGGATCCAAGGATGCGCGTAGGACTGTGTTCTCCTTGCTTCAGGGCGGTTAGCTTATTCATATCCATTCACAAGTTGGGCCTTATTATGATGAGCTCACCAGGTATGGCTGACGCAGATGCTGTGGTCTACATCGCTCAATATGAACTTGAGGAGCTTGTTGGTCAGAATACTAGCAGCATCGGCAAACCCGAAGAGCGAATGATCCGTAAAGACAGTCCTCAGGCCCATGGTCCTAGCGTGCAAGATGCCTTCGTGGCACAGACTGCTGAGACTGCCGTGACCATGAACAATCTCGATGCGCTCACGAATGCAGATGTTGCGGAAGATGGGGAAGAAGGAAAATACTGTGGGGAAGGAGGCTTGGCGGTAGATGACGAAGAAGGGCACGTGGTAAACCTTGAGGCCATTGGTGAGGTAGCGGATGCCCTTGCGGTCGTCGTAGGCGTGGGTGATGACGATGACCTTGTGGCCGCGGTCGATGAGCTTGCTGGAGAGCTGGTAGATGTGCGACTCGACGCCGCCGGGCTGCGGGAAGAAGAAGTCGCTGACCATGGCAATGCTATACGTACGCCGGGCCATCTCGGCGGTGTTGGAGGTTGATGCCGTGGGTGGTTTGCGGGTTATCGTTGGAGACGTTGGTGATAAGAGTAAGACTATTCATCCATCAAAAACAGCCGTCATGTCCCGTCCCAGCTGCAAGATGTCACAGTGTCTGTTCTCCCGTCCATTCCAAGCATTCCGTTGTGTTTATACGCACGGAGACGAGAAGCGAGGTTCTCGTGGTTCGAGTCTCATGTTAAGTTGAGCCAGGTACACAAGAATAGACACGAGCTACTTTAGTACTATACCCGAGCTTGGGAGCTGGCTTGTACCCATAAAGTATCTGATAAGACTTGGCGGTAGATCGTGGCAGAATCACGATAAGAGGTCGACCGCCAAATTTTTGGGACATCAGAGCATCGTCTTGAAGACCCCTCCTTGTTCTATCAATTGCATATTGAGGTCCTTGCCAGGGATTTTCTGGCTGCCAATTCGCTTTTGAAATATGTACGAGCGATATATCCCTCCACCAAAGGGTCAAGCAATCACACCAAAGGAGCCTGCAGCTGCGCCGGAGCCGACACCGGAACCCGCACCGGTCCAAGTTCCAGCGTCCACAGCCGCGGCAGATGGCTATAGTTACTCCCGATACATCCCCGGTACCAAAGCCGCTTCAAGTTCATTGCCGGTAGCGAAAACATTGCAGCGTTTCGAGGACGAGCCGAGTTCCCCCAAAGCCAAGCGCAAGCGAGATGCCCCAGAAGAGGTTACGGAAACGCAACAACCAGAAGCTAGGAAAACCAAGAAAGCAAAAAAAGATGGGAAGTTAAAGAATGGAGAATCAGAAGCTGCCTCGGCCGGGGATGACGGGGAAGTCATGCAAGAAGAGGGAGAACTTGGTACGGAAGTAGTATACAAGAAAGAGAAGAAGGAGAAGAAGGAGAAGAAGGAGAAGAAGGAGAAGA
>KL660868.1:34532-83917 GCA_000732775.1 Stachybotrys chlorohalonatus IBT 40285
TGAGAGGAAGGTATCAGAGTCACCGCAAGAGACCAAAAAATCAACGACAGTGGAGCTACCTCCAGCCACACCAGACGCGCCAGAGAGCCTTGACCATAGCATGGATGATGCGGATGTACAACAAATTCAAAAATCAGAACGCAGACGGAACACAGAAAAGAAGGGGGGGAAACACAAGCAAAAGGGAATGGAAGAAGATGACGCAGAGAGCGAAGCTGCCGACTTCCCGGAGGACGTATCCCTGGATGACGCCCCAGACTCTGACCCGGCTGTTAGAGAGGTGCCACAAGTCGAACAAGCGGATGTTGGCGAGGAGAAGAAGAAAAGGAAAAAATCCAAGAAATCGAAAGACGTTGCTATGAGCGAAGATGAGGGCCACGAAGAGAGCAAGGAGGATCGACGGCACAAGACTGTGCTCGAGCGCAAAACCAAGTCACTGAAAATCGCCAGTGAGCTGGTGCAAAATGCACAAGAACCAGAATCGCCGGTCGAGGAAACGGAACTCCACGGTCTGGAACCTCTGCCGCAGCCAGAACCAGTCGCCCTCGACGGCTCCAAGCCCACTTACGATACTTTGCCTGGCTGGCTTGCCGCCCCGATCCGTGTTCCACAGGATACCCAGGTCCCGTTCAGCGAGCTTGGTCTCCTGCCAAAAGCCGCTCGCGTCTTGGAGGAGAAAGGATACGCCGAGGCCTTCGCCGTGCAGACCGCTGCCCTGCCGTTGCTTCTCCCCACCAGCAAGCATAGAACCGGGGACTTGCTGATATCCGCAGCAACAGGCTCGGGCAAGACGTTGGCGTATGCATTGCCAGTGGTTCGCGACCTGAGTCAAGGTGTTGTCACGAGGCTGCGGGCGCTTGTGGTGCTCCCTACTCGTGAGCTGGTCAAGCAGGCGCAGGAGGTGTTTGAACTCTGCGCAAAGGCTTTCGAGGGTGGGGATCGGAAACGAGTTCGAATCGGCATTTCCATTGGCAGTCAGGCCTTGAGATATGAGCAGGACACCTTAATGGACAAAGCGACGCGGTATGATCTTGCCGAATATGAAAAGATCCAAAATCAGGGGCGTGTGTTTGCACCAGGCTCCGATGCCGACGCGAGTGTCCTCGACGATGTGACAGCGCAAGATGCAGACCCACGGCTGGGCAAGTGGAAAGGCGAAGTGATTGATTACATGTCCAAGGTCGACGTGCTGATCTGCACGCCCGGCCGGCTAGTGGAGCATATGGAGCAAACACGCGGCTTCAGTCTCGACTATGTCCGCTGGCTCGTGGTCGACGAAGCAGACAAATTGCTTGCCCAAAGCTTCCAGGGCTGGCTGGAGATGGTCATGGAGAAGTTCCGCGTCAACGACATATTCGGTGCGAGGGACTTCCCCGACATCGACTTCTCGGGCGTGCGAAAGGTGGTTCTGAGCGCAACGCTGACCAGAGACTTGAGCCTTTTGAACCAGCTGGCCTTGAGGAGGCCGCAGCTTATTGTGCTGGAGAGAGAGGGAGATTCTCATGTGGCGGAGCACACGCTCCCAGCGTCCCTGAAGGAGTACGCTGTGAGAGTTCATGATGCGAACCTCAAGCCGCTGTATCTTCTGGAGCTTCTGCGAAGCCCTCATATGGCGCCTGGTCCCGCTGAAGTTGATTCTGGCGAGCCAGTGGCAGAAGGCGTCTCATCAGACTCGGACACCAGCTCCAGCTCAGATTCCTCAAGCTCCGAGTCGGACGGTTCGTCAGACTCTGGTTCCGAAACCTCGGACTCTGAATCCAACGCCGAACCATCACCGGGAACGACGACACAGCAGACCAAAACGTCTTCAATCCCTGTCGCTCTCATCTTCACCAAGTCCAACGAATCTGCCCTCCGTCTTTCGCGGCTCCTCACGCTCCTCGACGAATCGCTGGGCGTTCACATCAGCACCCTCACTTCCACCACGCCCACACACATCCGACGCAAGACCCTCCGCGCCTTCACGACGCCCTCGTCCCCCGTCCGTCTCATTGTCGCCTCCGATCTGGTCGCGCGCGGCATCGACCTGCCCAAGCTGGACCACGTCGTCAACTACGACCTGCCGCCGAGCGTGGCCGGCTACGTCCACCGCGTCGGGCGCACGGCCAGGGCGGGCAGGTCGGGGTCCGCGTGGACGCTGGTGGCGGACGATGAGAGTGGCTGGTTCTGGGGCAAGATCGCCAAGGGCTCGGGTGTGCGGCGGGCGCTGAAGGTGGAAAGGATCAGGATAGAGGAGATGGACGAGGAGCGTGTCGAGCGGTATGAGGCTGCTTTGGAGAAGCTTGGGAAGGAGGCTGTAGAGCTGAGGAGAAGATGATCACCTGAAGTAAGGCTTGCAGATGCTGGGTGCATCTGTTCTCTGTCTTTAAGATCATGCCAATATGGGTCACAGCGGACTTGCTTAGACCAGGTATGTTTTCAACGTAGTCAGCCAGATGCTTATATATTCAAGAATGGTGAAGTAAGACTAGCAAGGTATGCGCACAAATGAATACAAAAGCATGTGACCAGCGGATACGACCACAATCTCCCCCATTCCTACATTAACAACCAAGAGGTCGACCGAGAAGAAAGGATACAATAAAGCCGTAAACAGCAATCATACATGAGGAAATAAGGCAGGCGCCACGTCCATAAAACCGTAGCGGTAGTGGCCGGCTAGCTCTGGGTGAGCTATTTAGTCGAGCCAGTCTTGGTACTTTGGGTTTCTCTTTTTCCTTCTTTTTTTCTTCTTTTTTTTATTATTTTTGTTTTTAATAGAAGATTCGTCCTAACAGGTGAATCGCAAGATATAGTAGCTGGGGTTCAAGAGCTATAGTACGGTCTTGGGGGGTCATGTAATCTGGACCCTCCAAAAGCGCCCGCGTCCGTGGTGTCAAAGGAGCTATCGGATGTGCTGCTGAGAAGGGGCACGCTCGAGGTGTCGGTAGCTGATAGCATAGACGAGTAGTCACTAGGCTCAGTATTGAGATAGCCGGAGCCGGGAAGGTCGAAACAGTCAGGCGGTATGAGCTCAAAATCCTGGAAAAGGTCTAGATTGAAGTGTTCGGGCGCCGAAGAGCCGGGCTCGCTGTCATCGCCTGCATCCGCTTCCTCACCCTGCACTGAAAGAGGAGGGATGTTCTGGAAGAGCCGCTGCAGTTTGAAAGTAAGGTCTGGCAGCTTGGGCTGAATACTCTGTCGGGCTTTGCCTTCGATACCGGCCATCAGCCGATCCACCTCCTCTGTAATTAAGTCGAGCATGAGATGTGGAAGCTCCCTGCGAACATAATCGAAGAAGGCCCGGTGCTTTCCACACGCTCGACTCTTTGACGAAGGAGCCCTTGACTCGGGGTTTTCGAAGTCTGCGAATCATTAGATAACTGAGACTATCTGACAACCTGAGAGACGGAATGCATACAGGGTGAGGGTACTTCCAGCGACGTTGCGTCAACGCAAAATAGGACGCGGTACCATGCCGCCCATTTGTCTTTGTCATTAGCCTTTAGCCGCTTCTTCAACTCCTTCTCTTGGGTTTGATCGTAGCCATCTCCATAGTCTCGGATGGCATTGATCCTTTCTTTGACGGCGCAGGGTTTGGACTGCCTTTGATGACGCTCCAGCTTCTCTTCTTTGTAGAAGAGCTCAAAGCAACGGCTACACTCAAAGCAACGGTGCTGGCGTTTCAGGTGCTCCCTTCCCAAGTATCAGCGTAAAGATCTGTAATAGCGCAATATGCTTGTAACTCACTTTAGACGATTGAGATCTGTGAAACCTGGACCACAGCAAGTTCGATGCTTTCCGAATCTCTCGGGGTCAAATTTAAAGTAAGGACAGGCGAACGGCTTCAAGTTCATCCCAGTCTTGGTTCTCTTAGAAATTTTGCTCCGCTTCGCACCGTCAGCAGCCTCAGTATCCTTCTCCTCGTCAGTGTCGTCTTTCTGCAACTGCCTCTTCTGCCCAGCAAGCTTCGCAATGGCTCGGTTGCCGACATTGGAGATGTTGAAGGGGCTCTGCGGCGAGGGTCCACACGTCCCAGTGAGGTCCTCGGTGCAGAGCCCCTCGTACATTTTGAGCTGATTATCCAAGCATTCGAGACCTTGATCCATCAGATGAACAATAATTTGCTTCTTGTACCTTTCAATGTTTTGCTTGATTTGGTAATCCACGTAGTCTGCTGGTGTGAGAGAGCTCCTCGGACGCGGCGCGTCTGCTGCCACGTCTGTATCGCCGTAACGTGACCTTGGTGAGTATTAGTGGTGATGCAAGTTTAGATTATGTGGTAGCTTACCTGGAGGGTATATCTTCGAGCCTAACACTCGTATCCGATTTCATCTGTTTGTTGTGGGTTTTCAAGCTCTTCTAAGTCGGGACCGCCATCCGTTAGTTGCTCGTTATTTCGTCCCAGCCAGCGACCAGTGTAAAGGCTTACCTCTTTCTTATATTTCTTGTTATGCTTAACGCTGGTTATAGTTGTGGTGCTCGATGATAAGCCTTGGCTTTGAGGCATTCTTCGTAAGACAAGTGCCTGGTTGGTTCAGATGATCGTTGTTAAGTAGTGGCAGAGGATGGGCAGGCTTGAAAGTTGTAGTTCGCATCTCTGATGGGGACAAAACCTGATGTCGTGGTCGTGGATTCAAGATGATTTGCGGAGCGCCAGTCACGGCATAGTGATTGTATGCTGTGTTCGAAGCTTCACATTATGGACGATGCAACTAAAAGGAGCTGAGGGGGAGGATGAGTATGAGAGGATCGGGTCATAAGAAAGGAACACTTGAATCAGAAGATGCCGAAGAGTTATGTTGATAAGAAACTTGGTTACAGGTCTGTTCTTCGTTTGGAATGAATTCTTTCGGGACTTTATAGCTGCAGGAGAATTCCATCTGCCGTGTCGAAGCAAGACACGGACGCATATGCGCAACACATCTCTGGGAGTACGCAACATCGGGACTTGCATGTACAACTACCTCTCGATGCAGCACTTGCCCCGCAAATACATCTAGCAGATGCGCAATTGAGGGACGACAAGTGCTTGTCTGCCGATGGGCACTCTCTGGGGCTCGGAGCATCTGCGCGTCTACGCATTTGCGCGATAGGCAACAGCAGGAGGTGTGACGGACGGTGTCGTATAGGCGTACGCCATGCCAGCTAACGCTTCTCCTCTCCAATCTCCGGGTCAGCCTTGGCCAGGGGATCATTGAAGCAACGCCGCTCGATTGGAGTATGGTGTGAGGGGGCACAGTTGTGTGCCTCGTTAAACCCACGGGGTCTGCACCACGATGTCGGCCCTGGGAAAACAGGAGCAGTGGCTTGCGGAAACCGGTCAGAGTAGGGGCTCCGAGTCGAGCAGGAGAGCAGTTGCCGATGACTGCATACTGTAGGAGCTGTGCCGGCAAAGGAATTGGCCGACATCATTGGCTGCCTGATATGTAGCCTACTGCATCATGCGCGTTGGTGGACGTGATATTGCGGGCTCGGCATCATGCTTGATGATCTGGCAAGGCAGAACGGGAATTCGGGCGGTCCCGTTGACTCTCGAGAGCAGATAAGATGACGTGGGGGGAACGAGAAGGGTGGAAGTTGGTTGGGATATTCTCCAAGGTGATGTTGTTGGGCTAAAGTTCATGGTCCAGGGTAGCCGCTTAGTACTACGTCCCGGGTCGTGATTGCCTCATGGGACGCCCCATGCAAGGTGACGTTATATTCTAGATCGTACATTCGGGTTGGCCAAGCATGATGACAGAATCTGGAATTATCATACCACGCCGGTGCATCAAGTGTTTGGTTAGCATGGCCCTAGAACTCGGGCAATGAGAGCTTGTGCTGCGAAAGAAGCGAGACCTGAAGTACAGTAACCGGTTAGATTTTCTTGTCCCGCCACAACTCGTACAAACCAGACTGGATGAGTGAATCCAATGGATTACTATCAATGCTGAGTAAAGATTTTGTTTTGTTGTATCAAAGCTTACCACAGGCCAGAAAGCTCCCCTTTCAGCCTTCACCAAATGCTCCTCCGTTGATTTTAATGGTCCAAACCCAATATATACGCCGAAGAAAAACTCCAAAACCATGATAATATCGACGTGGTATCTTCGTGCAGCGCCTACAGGTTACAATAAACCAAGTTCATCTAAATAACGGCCTCCAGCCGACTCATGCCGACTCCCACGACTCGCCCCAGAGCTGATTCAGATTTAGCCCCAGAAGCTCCAGACTAGGGTCGAGGTTGAAGGGTTGCGTGACGTCCGTGCCAACAAGCCAGGGCGCGGCTGAAGCATCGACGCCGACCGAGGGCAGTACGGACGTAAATGGAAAGGGGGCGACAGGCTAGACCCTGAAGTTAGCAATGCCATGAACATTCCACAGAGCTCATCTGCGTACCTTTAGTCTGTCAGCCACATCAAGGCCCGGGCCGGATCCTATACCTGGCAGCACGCTAGTGCCTACCAGCGGGGTTGCGGGTGTTGCAGGTTCCTGGTTCGCAAGAAGCTTGTAGTGAAGGTTGACGAATCGCTCGGCCGATGTTGACTTGGCCATCTCGGTTGATTTGGTGCCGAGGTGTGCTTCGAGAAGGCCCAAAGCGGCACACATGATTGAATAGCCCCATGGCTCGTTGTTGCCACAGCGCAGCAGCCGATCCTCTTTCATGGCAATGCACTTTTCGATCAGCTTGAGTGTATGGGGCGAATTGATCATGATCATGTTGGTCGACCCTCGAGGCTGCAGCATCGTCACGCTGCAAAGGTTGATGGCCGTGGTAAGCGCGTCCTCCCGGAGGAAGTTCAGACACCGTACCCCTTGTTCATATAGCTTATCGTGAAGGAGGACAATATCTCTTGCGGCATCATAGTATATGATTTCCGAGTACTGATATTTGGAGTTCTGTTTGCGTAACTTGAGGAATGGCTGGTGAAGAGGAATGATATACTGCCGGAGTTGTACATGGAGCAGCGTGTATGCAATGAGAGAGTTTTTCTTTCCACCGCTATCATCGAGGGTCATGTCCCAGGATGGAAGCGCATCTATCTCCTGCTTTAGGTCATTGGTAAACCGGATAACCTGGTCGTATTCGATTTGCGATGTCGGCCCCGTGAGAAGGCGGCTCAACTCTAGCCGTAGAGAAAGGCTTTGCCTGGAAAGGTTTTGGAAAGAGGAAAATGTGTACTCCGTCTGTGGCTTTGCCGCAGGCAGCGTAGTAGTGTTCTCGTCGAAATCGTCGTCGTCCAGGTTCTGTGGGGCGTTGACATCGAAATGCAGCTGGCTTAGCAAGGTGGGTAGCCCATGGTCGAAGGAAGCCTGCATGTCGAATTCTTGGAGGGTAGACCAGAGCCGGCGCCGCATCTCTTGATGATAGACTGTGATCTGGCCTCCCATGTGGGTTGGCTCGCGATGCAAACCGACAGCGATGCCGTCCTGGATGAGCATGCCCGACCCGGTCCAGAAACGCTTCTTCTTGATCGTGTTGACCCGCTTGCCCAGGTAGAGCATGCAAGCCAATTGGTAGTGTATAAGGCGACGATGCTTTTGGCTCTGCCTCAATGTCCACTCGTCGCAGGCCTTGATCCAACGTTCAGCCGAATGTCGAGCATTGGACATCATGCCTGTGAACTTGAGATTTTCGTACGTGTGGACGCAACTAGCGACGGCCATCATGGCCAGGAGGAGTGCGGTGAAAGCGGCGTATCGCTGCTTGCTGCCGGGAACCCAGTACTCTCTGTACTCGGCCCGGAATGTAGGAATGTGCACGATACGATGTATCTGCTCGAACTGGTCGAGGTAAACAGATATGAGCGCATCCGCTTCCTCTTTGCTTGGCAGCAGACTCTCGAGTTCCAGGTCGGGCTGCTCGAACATCCTCTCGCGATCTTCCCGTCGGCGCTTCCGGTCTTTGCGGTCATGAAGAATGACGGGCCGCAGCCACTCATCGGCAGTTTCCTTCATGAATGGACATAGACCAGTGAGTTCGATAAACGCCATGCTTGCGTTGTGAGGCCCAAAATAGCGGGTGCGGAATCCCTTTCCACGGAAGAATCGCAGCTCGCCCTTCTCGCCGGTAGACAGCTTGCCGGCGTCGATGCATTCTTGAACCTCAGGCCGCACGCCCGACTCACCATCGACCAAGGTGTCTTCTTTCTGGGTGCCGGGTGAGTTGGTGCCGGCCACGGTGCTACCGTCGAATGAATGAGAGGCTCCGGGCCGGGTGAGCAGAGTCTTGAGCTGGGCAATCTCTAACTCCATACGGCGGATCCGCTCATGGTCTTGACGGACGACATCGGAGTCACGGGGTGAGAAGACGCTAGTGCCGAGCCCATCGCCGAACCTCCGGGTGTCGAGCGGAGCAAACGGGGGAGGGACACCGGAGGAGGCGTGAATGACCTCGCCCGTGCGGGACTCGTAGCTGCAGCGGTCCGGGGTACCCGTCTTGAGACAGCGTTGGCAGGGAAAGCCCCGGTCACACGACAGCTTCCGGCGACGGCACTCGAGGCAGCTCAAACGCACCCGCTGCCTCTTCCGGGCGGGCTGTCCGTCGGCGCCGTTGATGGAGTCGCTCTGGCCATGGTCCGAGTCCGGGGTGTCGCCTCGGTCCTCATCCGCCATGGCGAGAATATGTCGGGATCCGGGAGGTAGATGGGACGATGGAGAGGAACGTGGACGCTCCAGCCAGTCTAGCTAAAAGGGAGAGCGTCACCCCGGACATTTGTATAGGGCATACGAAGCAAATCCACTGTCGACTCAAGCGTCCATCTGCTAAACCGATGTCGCTTCACCTTTGGCTGCGAGTGAGCAAGTCGTCAAATCCGAGCGGAGTTACGAGACGATTTGGGCTGAGAAAAGAAGGCTTACTGATTAGTCAGTGGAGGTTTCGGTGCATTCGCCACAATTGTCTTGCAGCCGCAGTCGGCTAGTTTACATGCTCTGTGGCTGATGCATGCTACCTTCCCTGCCTTCCTTGACTTCAGTTACCATGTTGCACCTTGTGCAGGCCCGACCAGTCTATCAGTTATATGTCAGTATTTACACTTATAGAAACCATCATGTATTTGTGCTGTTGGTATAATGTTTAGAAATGGCAATTCATGCTCGGTTTGAGCCTTCCTCAACATCAACTGGGAAGGTCTTTGATTTGTCATTGGGAAGGAGCTATCTCGGATCTCCGACCTAGGGTACCTTAGCAATCATCGTCGTTCTCGAAACTTTACCAAAACGCATACGGACGGCGCCTTCAAAGAAGCCCATGGTTCGCCCGTATCGGCCATTTGCTATAGGCAGCCTACCGCTTCTGTGCGTTGCCGACGACGCACCAGACTTGCAATAACTGTCCGAAGACCAGCGGGTGCACCGTCTTCGTCCCAAAACGGACAACAACCTTGGATTTCCCCGACGACAATTAATGACTTCGCTCCGGCCCGCCAACGGCCAGCCTTGTCAGCCATGATGTATGGTGTGCAGCGGTTCTACGCTGTCTCACGCACAAATACCCCATTTGGTGCGAGCCGGGCGATTTCAAGTAATCGTTGGGTCCAGCCTTGACGCCTCGAAAAGGGCACCCCTTTCACGGAACCTGCCCCAGAAGCTAAGTAGGCAAGCCAGGTTCGATCCACCAAGAGGGAGCCACCAGAGCTCACTCAGACACGTGCGAATGCGGTGACCAATATCCATGCGGGGACCTCGAGCACACAAGCTGTGCCGTGCAGCCCATTTGCATAGGCCGCACTTCTGTTCAACGCCGTACCCGGGACTTGCCTGAAACAGACTTGACTAGCACCGACGGTCACCCGTGGCGCCGACCTGCCCTATGTCTTCCCCTCCACTCTCCTGACTCAGCTTCAGACTAGGCCGGCACAGCAGATGCCGCGCTTCGCAGTCGTCTTTGGTCTTATACCACGCTCTTCCCGGCAAGGTTAGCCACCGTTACCGCTACCCCACGCAAATGCCACCATTGCTGTAGCGGTGCTGCTGGTTTCCGATTCATAAGCCGTGGTATCATGGTAGCATATGAAGTACAAAGTGCCGTACACGCAGTGGGACGCAAGGAACTGGATCTACGACCGACCCACGACAAAGGTTCGTACGCTCAGACACGCAGCGTTGGGTCTATTAAGTAGCTTCGATTCCCTCCGGGGCGGGTATATCGATTCATGAGGGCTGGAGTGGGACCGTCCTGTCAACTAGACATATCCTCGAACAAATCAGGCATCCCTTGAAAGTCCATCAGCCCAGATAGGCAAAAATCGACCACTTAGCTTGTAGCAAAAGGGCCATAGCACCTTCATCAAGTAAGTCCAACGTCGAAGATGTGGTCAGCGTTCGGGTCCCCCTTCTGTCGTCCCCGATGTTCTTGGCCTGTACATGATCTGAGTATGAAACAACCATTCCAAATTCTTCCTTTCGTTTGCTATCCAGGGCCATATGGCGACCACGGTGTTGCACCGCCATGGCTGATGCTGAGCATTGCCAGTCGTGCATCACCTTTCCCCCACCGTGACAATTGAGCAGCTCGCTAGGCAAGTCACTGCCATTTTTGTCAGACGATTGCCGCCGCAATATGCACGACAGGAGCGTGGCATCACTGTCCGGAATCCGGGTCATGGCTACTTGACTTGGTTCAGATACACTCCCGGAATCCTCGGAGGGCACGGTGATCATCAGTCATCACTCGTGGTCCCTATCAAATCCACCTACGTACGAACTAAATGTGCCGCTTTCCCTTCTACGTTCAACCCTGTCTGGGGGTGGAGGGCCCAAAAGGTCCTCTGCCCGATCTTTAGGTTCTGTGTACTTGACTTTGCTACCAACTAGCCCCTTAATTGTTTGACCCTCGCCCCAGAAAGAGTATGAGTATGAATATAGCTTGTGTTGGCGCCCAGTCCTCATTAGCCTGCCATCCTCCTGCTAAGCGTTGGAACTATCTCAACCCCTTGCTGGTGAGCGTTGCCGTGAAGGCACTCGCCAAGTCAAGCGGAACGTTGCTTTGACGCCTTTGCTAGGCTAGGCACGAGCCGCCTGCTCCCAAGAGAAGGGTTTGTTTGGCGTGCTGGTCGTTCTCGTAGATCCCATCCTCTGTTCATCCATGTCAGTCCCTCTTCGCGTGCTGTTAGCTTGCCGTATTTGTCGATTATGCCCCTCGATTTCCAAGGTAACATTTTCGCTTCCGCTTTCTTTGTCGTCGTGAGGGTTTGCCGTGGTGTAAGACTTGGCTCGTTAAGAAATGAGGTTCTCCTTGTACCTGGTCGCTGCGGCGGCTGTTCTTGCAAGCGCCCAGGAGTTGGACCTGATCAGTGTATTGGGCCAACTTCCCAACTGCAGTGTGAGTAATCATATCTTTTGTTCGTTGGAGCTCGGTCGACTGCTTGCTGACCTGGATCCAGGTACCATGCGTTACGTCTGCGGTTGTGGAAACGAACTGCGGCATTACAGATACAAATTGCATCTGTGCTAGTCAGAAGTTCATGGACTCTGCGCGGCAATGCATTGTCGACAGCTGCTCAATACCAGAGGCGATGGGTAAGAGCCAGGTTCAGGCCGCATCAACTTGCCAGGGTTTTGTTGACGAACTGTAGTGGCCGCTACACTCGAGGCAGAAGCTTGTAACAGACCAGAAAGATCGCGGAAAGCCGACCTTTTATCCGTCCTCGTGATTGAGATCCCCGCATTCTTTGCCCCTTGGGCTCACGTATACGCTCGCTGGACTTCTCTTCATATGTTTGAGATAGACGACTTTCTTATAATATTTGCTGGCGTATGAATCATCCAAATGGCACCGTTCGAGGATCCCCTTGGCTAACGAGGGATTGTACAGATTGCGTTTGCTGTTCTTGTGTCCATGGCGCAATGGAGTAGGCGTCCAGAACCTATCCAACGGCCTCAAGCTGCATTGCTGACTCGATTTAGATGGGTATCGCGCGTTTGGGGTCGATACTTGGACCGTCGATGTCGACTTGATGACCAATGCTCTGAAGGTAAACATCAAAGCCCCTCAATCAACGCAGTGCATGCGGACGATTAATGTTCCCCTAGTACTTCTTTGCTCTCGAGACTATCTACCTCGGTCTTCTTTGTGTGATCAAAGTCGCCATTATTTGCTTCTACCTACGAATTTTCCCGCAGAAGACGTTCCAGCGCCTGGGCTATACTGCCATCTCGTTTATTGTATTGAGTACGACCGTGATCCTCAGCTGCACGATCATGCAGTGCCGGCCCATCTCGTTCACCTGGGAAGGGTGGATGAGCGACGAACGAAACGACAAGTGCCTGGACCTGACGCAACTTGCTTCCACAGCTGCGGGACTCAACATCCTACACGACCTGATCATCCTGATTCTACCATTGCCATATGTTTACAAACTTCAGGTGGCTCGGAGGACCAAGTTGGGCATCATGCTGATGTTCAGTCTGGGCATCTTTGTTCTGATCACGTCTTGTGTCCGCTTGAGTTACATCATCAGCTTCGGACATACTTTCAACCCTGCATGGGACTACATTGACCCTGTCATCTGGAGTGGTCTTGAAGTGTCAGTGTCTCTTCTTGTCGCGTGCTTACCCGCGATCCGGCTGTTGCTGAAGCGGAGTGGTGTACTCAAGACGATATTCGGGTCTACGCAGGGAGGGGCGGAGTCGCTAAGGACAGGATCAGGCTTCTCCAGCAGACTCAAGAGCTCCAGGAAGGACAAGTCCGTCGCATCTCAAAGCAGAGGCATCTATGGTTCAAACAGAGACGGGGTCAATGAGAGCCAAATCGAGCTAGGCCCATGCAAAGCCGATCCACGCTTGTCAGACCTACATACCGAGGTCCAAGCTTGTTCTGCACCTAAGGTCGATGGCCAATCTTCGGATAAAGGCATTCGTGTCACGACGACTATGAGTATCGAGCGGCGACAGGGAAGTCCGGGGCCGAACCGAAACCTATACTCCAACTCGAGTCGGTCTATCCCCTCACATTCACCTGTATAACACGAAGCCCTGACGAAAAAATGGGAAAGCAACATGGAAGAATAAAAGTGTAATTGTTCAGGGAAAGGAGGGGAGAATATAGGAGCGAATAATATTGCAGAGAAGTGTGGCGTCTCGCAAGAGCGACTACGGAGTTTACATGCGAGGCATGGGGAACGAGAAATGCCATTTTCGGCAAGGATGTTGATCATCTTGGGAAGCTCTGTTTTGTATAAATGTATACCCCCCCGGCTAAACGCATTTGCTTACATTGTTTATTTCTTCATGCTATATAACGATTATAAAATGCTTCGACGGTTGTTTGTTTCATGATTTGCG
This sequence comes from Stachybotrys chlorohalonatus IBT 40285, assembly GCA_000732775.1. Lineage (NCBI taxonomy): Eukaryota > Fungi > Ascomycota > Sordariomycetes > Hypocreales > Stachybotryaceae > Stachybotrys > Stachybotrys chlorohalonatus. The sequence goes on from KL660868.1 coordinate 47,781, forward strand.
ATACAACGGCTGATGTCTCGTGACAGCATCCAGTGTGTGGAGGTTTCTGCTTAGAAACCATTTTGTTTCTGGCAACGTGTCAGTGGGGATGGTGTACACTGACACCATATTAAGTTATTGCTCTGATATTTTTTATTGCCCGCCTCAACGAGCGTCTAATCACCAGGACAAGTATCGCCAGGCAACGAATTAACTTGGTAATCAACTCGCGAGGGTCTAACGCTGCGTGGCATTAGCTGATCCGCAGCCAAGATTCGTCATCCGCCATCTCCGGAGCCCGTTCAACTACCTCCCACCACTTCCAGCCGCCTCGTTTGCTTTGGATTCAACTTCCCCAGCAAAGGCTGATTCTCATCGGAAACGCTGTTCTCGTTGGTAGAGATAAGAAGAAGGACAAGAAAGAGGGAAGAACCAAGGCACAGGAGGAGAACATGGCCGACGACCAGGCCAAGCAGCGCATCATCGCGCACATGAACCGTGACCACCAGCGCGAGCTCACCCACTACCTGCGCCACTTCACGGGCCTCTCCGCCCGCGCCGCCGCGGGGCCTTCGCTGCGCGATATCTCCCTGCACGAGCTGACCATCGAGGATGCCCAGCGCAATCAGCACAAGGTCGTCTTCGACCCGCCGCTCGCATCCCTCCGCGACGCCCGCGCCCGCCTCGTCGCCATGGACGAAGCCGCCCGCCAGGCCCTCGATATCGGCGACGTCGTCATCGATCGCTGGACCCCGCCGGGGCCGGACCTGATGGGCCTCTTCTCGGCCTCTCTGTACGTCTACTTCGCCGCGGGGGCGGCCCTGCCGTGGACGCACCCAGGCGCGGCGTCGTGGCGGCTCGCCGACGTCGTGACGCTCGGCCACGCAGCCACTTTCTTCTGGGTCGTGCGGAAATCTTTCTGGGTAATCCTCGCCTTGCACCTTGTCGAGGTGGCTGTGTTTGAGAGGGTGAGGCTGCAGAGGTACGGCGTGGAGAGGGGCACGCGTGCGTGGGCGTTGTGGGTGGCGTGCCTTGTTGTAGAGGGTCAGGCCGCGTGGAAGCGGTTTGATAAGCTGGTGGAGCAGAAGAGGAAGCTCAAGAATCACTGAAGAATATAAGGTAGGATATCGATTTCACCTTGAGGGTGTGTGACGAAATAAACATGGCTTGTGAAGGAAGGGTGTTGTGGTATTGTGTGGAGGCACATTCACACCAAACCGTCAGGGCTGCGAGCAAGCCGGCATGTTGAGAATATTTTGATAGGGAAAGCGATTATAGAGAGAGTATGCTATGATCGACGTGTCGCTTGTTTAGGCACGGCAAGCATCACTTCAACGTCGTACCCTCCGAGTCACGATATAGATAGAGGGGTATGATCCAATGGAAGCTTTCCAACGTTTCTCTGGTCTCCCTTGACATAGCACATTTCTGCCAAACGTCATCAGCAGAAGCCATTGACAGGACATAAGACTGATTCCAACCGTCTTTCCGCGATGCTGAATGCTGTTCTCTCTGCTTTCTCGGCGAGCAATATGCCAGATATTCTCGCATCCCATCTCCTAGCCCCTCTCATGTCCCTAACGGTAGTTCCTCTGTATAACAGCCTGTAACCCATTTCTGACTTCAAGCTAGATATGTAGCGAGAGACCACGGACTTGGAGGAGCAGCATGAAGGGCCCTGCACCAGTGACACGAATGTCACGTGTGCCATGCCTCTTCCCTAGCTGTCTTTCTGATCAAGTTTCCAGGGCAACGCAGTCACAATCCATTCTTGAATCTAATCATGACTGAACGAACTCGGACAGGTACGGAGACGGCGGCAGAGATCGACAACAACTCGTTCTTCCTGGAGGTATTGTGGTGTCATGCTGCCGTATTGCCTGGTAAAGTACTTCTCGACATGCATGGCCTGGCTCAATCGTCATTGTAACCGTCGTTGTATTCATCATATGTTCCCTGCATCGCCTGAGTGCTGACCCATTCCTCGCTTGCCAAACCTTTCAAGAACCTCGATTCTAGATCTTCGGCATCTTTGTGCCAATCGCAGGCAAAATCGCAATCGGCAATCGCTGTTTCTCCAAAATATTTGCAAATTTGAGCATGACGGCAAGAGTTGACGTTCTCGCAGTAAAGAGCCAAAGCCTGAAGACTTCGCAAGCGGGATTGATAGTTGGAACCCTCTCTAGAATCACTCTTAACCAAGCGCGTAACGCGCTCCAGATCCTCACGGCTGTAGTAGAGAAAGCAGTAGCTGGCATTCCCGTCGCGGCCCGCCCGCCCGGCCTCTTGATAGTAGCCCTCGAATGACTTGGGAATCCGCCAATGCACGACGAAACGCACGTTGTTTTTGTCGATGCCCATTCCGAATGCAGTGGTAGCTACGATGATATCGTAACCTGGCTCATTGTCAATCCAGCGGGCTAGGGTTTCTTCCTTAATGGTATTCGAAAGCCTGGCATGGAACGGTCGTGCGCCGATGCCCTCTTTACGAAGAGACGCCGACAGGGACTCGCACTCGTCTCTCGAAGTGGTGTAAATGATACCCGGCACGTTCTCTGGCCTCTCTCCAACCACCTTCAGCTCTGACATGCGCTCTGCTTGTCGACGGCGCTCGTAGACCCCGCGGATCCAGCCCAGAAAGTCCCATAGGCGGTTATCATCCTCATCCTTGGTGTATCTGATCTCCAGGTGGAGATTGGCTCTTTGTGGACTCATCAGAAATGTTCTTAGACGTTCTGGGCTTGTATCCAATCGCAAGATGGTCAAGATGTCTTGGCGAACCTGTGTGTTGGCCGTGGCCGTCAGACACATGATTGGCACATCGGGGAAGGATTCTCGAAACCATGACAGACGTTTGAAGTCTGTCCGAAAATCATGGCCCCATTCCGAAATACAGTGAGCCTCGTCGATGGCTATTCTGGCCAACTCCTTGTGCTTGTGCACAACTTGGAGTCGTTCGCGGAAATGAGTGCTAGAGCACAGCTCTGGCGTAACGTAGATGAGCTTGGTTCTAGGATGCCCCGTCTCGAGGTCCTGGTGAATTCTTTTCTTCTCCTGGAAGGACGTATTGCTATTCAGGGAGCAAGCTTCAATCCCAGACGCCTTTAGTGCTTCCACCTGGTTGATCTGCCAACACTCTGGTCAGCCCACGCACAGTGCCTGGGGCAATGTAAACATGTGGTAATTGTGTGGGTTTGCCGTAAATACCATTAGACTCAACAATGGTGAAACGACCACAGTAACTGGGAGTAATGTTAAGCCAGAACTTCATTAATAAGGGGTACTATAGGCAAGACATACTACCCTGGTCGACAACAGCCGGAAGTTGAAAGCACAGACTTTTTCCAAACGACGTGGCGGCTTGCACATAGACATCGTGGCCTTGGATGGCGGCCTCAATGACTTCCCGCTGGCAAGGCCTGCCGACGCCCGTTAGCCGGACATGGCCGATGGAGCATCATATTTACGGACCTGAATTCGCTCTTGTTGAAACATCGTCGAAGAGTGAAACCAATGTCAGGACTTGAGCCTGCTCGCTGCAGCGTTGGAGGCATGGCACGGGATCCGAACTGATGGTTTCGGGAGCAGGTGGGGAAGCGTCGAATCGTGAGGCGTGCAGAGGCGGTTGACGACGGTCGGGGTTTGTTGGGGGACCGAAGACTAGCCCAACGGCGGCGCGTGGCGGAGTTTGGATCAACTATATTGTTTCTTGATCATGTGAGCCGATGAGACACGATGTGTTGTTTGGTGTAAGTTGGTAGGCATTGATGGATCGGCATCGTCGAATTGTGGTGAAGCTGGGGGCAAGTCCGAAAGTGGAAAGAGTCGATTGAAACAACCATTGCGCTTGCCTTGACCATTACTCTTGCACCAAAAGATTATGTAGGCCATTTATGTACCCGCTACCTACTAAGGCAGCAGCCACCGCATGAGCGCTTTACTGGGACGGTTCTTTGGACGGGTGGCTTCGTCAATCAGCTGGATTACAATGCTCTGGTTTGTATTTTCCAGGTTGTGCACCTTATTTAGGGGATGCTCTAACGACCGTTTCACGAACCGTTCTGGAATGGTAGGGCGCCTTGATCGTTGGATGGGTGTCGGGATGATTGCCGTAGATCATTCCAATGCAGTCAAGTACCTGCTTCGAGTGGAGTACCCGTTTTTTCAGAGTCATGTTGTATATGAGGGCCTTCATGCCATCACGACAGTACGATATGTTTACGACGCGCCTCGTATTCCACCGTTACGCGACTGCTTGCGTGGGGGCAGCCGCGTTTTGCTTTGCAGCAACACTGCATACCTCATTGGTTCAGCAGCGGCTGAAGGGTGAGCACCATGTCGTGCCGCTTAGGTGACAACGACTCGCCAAGGTCGTGTCCATGTGCAAGTTGCAGCCCCAAGTCGGGGCTGTCGGCGCAAGTCCAGCCCCCCCAGACCCAATCCCTGGTCCACTCGGGCTGCACCCCTGGCCAGGAACGAAACATGGTCTCTTGGCGCCGTCAAAGGAAGCTTCCACCAACGTCTTCTTTTCTTCTGGAGTGGGCCAAGCTAGCCATATCTACGGATATCGCGTGCGACAATGGCTGGTGGTACGAATGCCTGTCGTCCCGACATACGTAACTGACTGGCTTCAGAGGAGGCACCGCAGCGGGCAAATGCGCGTCCGTGATGGCTGCCTTGGATACTGTAGTCTTGAACATGAGGCCTTTCAGCTACGGATGCTGGCAGACAGTCCAACATCACTGAAGCTTAGGACTACTATAGTAGTACTGCTAGCCTACAATAACTTAGTAACTAGGTGGCTGCTTACCACGATGACTTGATCAAGCAAAAGCTACGGCGCCGTTCAAGACGGGCCGGGCAGTTACCTACCTGGTCAAGATAGTATGTCTGGTTTCACGTCATGGCCTGATTTGCTACCTGGCATCGCTTCACTTTCGATATCCGCGGCAGATGCAATACGAAGACCATGCCATGCGACTCTCCTACCGTGAGGTACCGCAACCAGGAAGAGGCTACTTGTGCAACCAACCGCGCCGCACTGTGCCTGGCGTGACCCGCCCGCCCCGCTCATTGGCTGGCTGCACCTCACCTCCTCAACCCCTTTCCCACGCTTTCTGCAGCTAGTGTTTTAGGAGCGCCGAGCAAGAGGCAGAGCCAGGCAGGAACCGCGTCCACCTCTGACAGCGTACAGACCACGCACTGTCATTGCTCTCCTCCTCGTTGCCTCAGAATTCCCCAGCTGCTCCCGTTCGTGTCCTGACGATAACCGAACTCGCTCACGCCCAAAGGAAAGCCCCGGCACAAAGCCATTGTTCCCTCGATCCTGCTCCGTACACGAACCGACATCAACAGTGCCGATGCCCTGTTGACTCTCGCGCAACCAGCCTCCCTCCCCCCCTAACTCGACCTAACCCAACCCATCGTCGACCGAATTTGCCTGCAAACCACGACCGACCCTGTCAAAAAGACCACCAAGCCCAACCGCCCCCGTTGCGGCCCTGGCTGCCGGCTCTACAGCCATGATCTCGCGTAGTGTTTCGCCCATCAACCAGTCTTCGTTTCAATTGGCCTGAGAACCCCAACCCGTCTTGGTCCTCTTTTTATTTTTCTCCTTGCACCTACCATACGTGAAAATAGACCAGGACCTGCTGCAATAGGCCACGCTCCCAGGCTCGATTGCTCCCTTCGACGGACAAAAAGCGGCCGAGAGGCTTTTGAAGCGTGCCTACAACCCGTCCCCGGATCACCCAGCTTGCTTCATCTTCTCCCAACCCGTATTGTCCGCGAAGTCATTTCTCAACGACTGCACTCCGGACCTCCGGTACAGCTACACTTGACCGCCATGGAGCGACAAGACCGGCCGACGGCTTCTCTACAGCTTGGATCTCGAGGCCTGCCTGATAATCCGGCTCAAGGACGCCGTCCAATACCAAACTCTGCGGCTACTTCCAATGGACCGACAGCACCACCGCCGGTCCCGACTCTTCGGGGGGCAGCCTCTTCTTCTACTCTGTCAGCTTCCAAGGCCATGCCTGCATCCCAGGTTATCTCACTTGCCCGCGAGGCCATGAGACAGGCACTTGAGAGCGAAAATCAGGCTGCCGATTCTAGTACAATCGGGACGGGCCTAAAGACCGGTGTCACCATCGATCTGAGCCGTAAGAACATCCAGAAGCTACCAGAAGAGGTGGTTGATATTGTGAAGAACGAGCTTGAACGGTGGGTAGTCCCTTCGTGGCTCAATGTTTCCCACCGCTGACGATTTTTTAGCCTCGCCTTATCCCATAATCAACTTACCTCTTTGCCAGCTCGATTCTCAGAATGCACCTCATTACGGTACCTCAATATCAGAGGGAACCAACTCAAAGAGTTCCCTATGCTTGTAAGGAAGAGTCGCTCCTGTAACATGCAGGTTCGGCTTGGCTAACGCCCAGCAGCTCTGCGATTTGAAATCCTTGGAAGTTCTTGACCTCGGCCGAAACCAACTGCGCGTCCTCCCACCTGACATTGTACGGCTTACATCCCTCAAGGTTCTTTCCGTGCACAAAAATCAGATTCGCGAACTGCCGCTCTGCCTCGCCGAGATGGGTTCTCTACAAGTACTGAAATACGAGGAGAATCCTATCAGCTTTCCACCCCGGGACGCACTACAAGTTCGAGGTGGGAGTCCACCATATGATGGCGCGGTGAGGGAAAATGAGGTTACGGAAGTTGTGATGACGGCGAATATCAAGAAATTTTTGAAACAGTATGCTCTGACGGGACGCATGGACTCGGAAAGCGCAGGATATCAATCGAGCGAGGGTGCAGAGACCCCCCGGATACCTTTGAAAAGAGCTGCTAGTGGCAGGTTTCCTATCAAGGTGAACGGGTCGGAGATCTCTGAGATGCGATCGCCCAATATGATACCGCGGCCCCCGCCGATACCTTCGCGCTCTCATAGCAGAGGTCTATCGCAACAAAACACAACAATACGTCGGCCAAGCGTTATGCCGTTGACCATTGGCAACGTCAACGAACGCCTGCGCAGCAATTCGGAGTCACTTCTGCGCTCCGACAGGCCAGACAGTCGTCAACGCCGCATGGGAATTGTTTCGAGGAAAGCATCTGACTTAGGTACTTTGGACGAGACACAGGCGAACAACCGCTTTAGTCATTACAGAGGCCTCAGCCACGGCTCGGCCATCCAAGGAAGCCCCAGTGGCGGCGCTAAGAGCCCAGCTACACCGACGGAACCATACAATCAACGTCCCGTCTACGTACGACGTCTATCAGTACTACCCGAGCGCCGCCGAGAATCCAAATTCTTTGACCCTGTCGTTGAAGCGGCCAAAGGCATACTTTACTCCGTTTTCCAAATCCATCCCATGATGCAAATGTTGGTAACATTGACAAGCGATGGGTCTGCTAAGAGGTCGAGTCTCGAGATTGTCTTTTACAACACTAATTCGCACGTCGAGGAGCTGGAACAGGAGATTCAAAAACATGACATGGCCTCGGTCGAGGATGAGGAGCATTGGCCACGAGAGAACGAAAGTGTGCACCGAGCCTGTCAGACCTTGGTGAGCGCCTACGGGCATGTGTGCACCCTCTTCGCCGACAACATCGATACGCTTGTCAATAATGGGGACCCGCGGTACATTCGGACGCTCTTGATGCTGCTTTACAATAGTATCACGGAGCTGCGAGTCACCTTGTCATCCGTCACTGCGGGTGCAACGCCTTCGAAGCCACCAGCAGATCTATCCAGCGGCGGTGATACACTCAGGCCACACGTTCGGGAACCCTCCACTCCGGCCATGGACAGGCCTTCATTTCTTCGGAGTCGAAACGGAACGCCTCATCATCCCAGTGGCCTAAGGGTCACGACAGATGTGCCAATGCCCTACGTGAATGGAGGAATACGAACAGCCACGCTTACCTCGGCAACTCCCCGTTCCGGTGAATCTTTTGCCTGGAGCAACAACCGCGGTGCTGCATCCGACTTCTCGGAAGAGGACGCCCAATTCGAGCGCATCTTCCTGTCCCTGCAAAAGTCGTCTGATATAGTACTGCACACCTTGCCGAATTTCAATGTGCAGTTGACGGGCGGCATACGGAACGCCACGAGTCAGGGAGCCCCGGGGAAGCTCATACATGACTGGAAGCGTTTGATCGCCATTTGCAATGACGCAATCCAGCAAACGGAAATGATGAAGAGCAGACTATCCAAGATCAAACTGAAAGAGCCGGGGGTACGGTCCCAAGCCAATTTCTGGCATCTGTGCGGTAACTTCATCACTTCGTGGACCAACCTAGCTACGGAGATCAAAGAGAACATCAGCAACATTCCATTACCGCCGGATACACGACTTCGACTGCGCCCGATTCAGCAGAGCATGAAGGAGACGAGCAGCATAATTCTGCAGTCACCTTGGCACTACATGCTGGGCTCTTTCAACGGCAACCAGATGCCTACGACACCACAGGTGCCTATCACGCCTCAGAGCGCTGCCCTTGGCCCAGCAATGCAGGCTACTGTCCCGACGACGCCACACAGCGCATCGTTTGCGGCAGCATTCCACGGAAACGTGTTTGATCGAGCGGAAGCACTGCTTGCAAATCCAGGAATATCCATGTCACGTTCTGGAACCTTGTCGAGGGGTCATTCAGGTCTTAACTCCTTGTCATCTTTGTCCTCCATGTCCTCCTCGGATGGCGTCATGACCCCATCCTCGGCGTTTAGTCCAAACGGCGTTATTGGCGCCGCGCCGCTTCGCTTCAATGGGGGCAAGTTGGTCATGTAGTTGAAGGAGTTCTTCTGTGCAAGGTGCGTCGGATGGAAACCGAGCTCTTTTCGAGAAGTATGGCAAGTAGCTTGGCAAGACCGATACAGGCGGCGCCATGCGGGCCAGCACTCTTTGGGACGCGCGTGAGGAGGGATATTCATATTGGCGCCGACGATAGCGTGCACCGAGCTCGGTGCGGGTGGGATGATTATAATGGATGAAGCATTTGAAAGAAGGGCAAGCGCGGCGCAAGGATTTGAAGTACCATTACAAGTGGAAGAGGCATAGTAGGAATTTATGTGCAAGGCATTGGTTTCATAAGCGTATAATGCCATATATTCAATAACATACCTAATGTGTCATCGACAATTACTGCGTCCCATCATCGGGTTGGGTCTCGGAGAAGCAAGACTGCACAGGGGAAAAGGGAGAGAAATCATCGACTCCAACGAGACGATATACTGACATAAGACGGCATCAAGATCCGATGCGTGATGAACGGGAAACTGACAGGACTGCGAGTGTGTCCTACCCCACCTGCCTTGCAGCTGCATGCAGGTGCATTGCATTTGATCAGCTGCATCATGTTGGTTCCAGTCTTTGCTGATTTCCCCGTCATGCACCCAACTACCTAGTAGCTAGCGAATAGGCGTCCATTTCCAGAACATCATCAAGAAGAGGAGATATACGACCTTCATCATTTGAATACGACTCTCACCCATCATGTCTAATTCAGGAAGCAGGTCAGGCTCTTCCGCAGCAGCCGCCGCCGGCTCCTCCTCCTCACAGCCCCCGACGTCGCTCTCATCCCCAACCACAACCACCATGCCCGCGCAGCCAGTCACGGCACACGCCCCTCCCTTGCAGCCGACGCTCCCCTCGGCCGAGACGCAGCGGCGCGTCGCCGAGGCGCGGTCCGCCGTGGTGGCGTCGCTGAGCAACATGGTCGACTCGGAGCTGCAGTCGCGCGCGGGCATGCTGCACGACAACGCGGCCGCGCTGGACAAGCAAGAGAAGGACGTGCTGCGGGCGACGGAGGGGCTGAGGCGCGAGCGGGAGAAGCTGGCACGCGAGGCCGACGTGGCGGCGAAGAAGTTGAAGGAGGTGGGCAACGTGCAGAATTGGGCGGAGGTGCTGGAGAGGGGGTTTTTGGTGCTTGAGGAGACGGTGAGGCTGGCGAATGGGGGCAGAGAGTATGACGATGATGATGATGGGGAGGGGAGTTGTAGCTGCAGCTGCAGCGAGTGCGGCGGTATCTTGAGCGGGTCTGAGGCAGAGGCAGAGGCAGAGGCTGGTGAGGGTATTGGATCAAACGGATTTGGCAAGGATGGCGGCAAGCGTCGAAGCAGTGGCGATGACAGAATAGGAGATACTGATACGGATATGGCAATGGGAGACACGGAGAGCGGTAATGGAACGTGGTCGGATGCGAGCAAGAGCTTGGTCGAGGCAGAGTCTACTACTGGCACTAGTCGAGCCCAGGGTTCAGAAACGGCATCCACTACGACCACGATGTGAGTGCTGAAGGAACAGGGTGATGATGTGAAGGTCGACACGGTCGCCGGAAGGCGTGTGGTTCATCATGCCAACGGCTCGAGCAGATGGCGGCTATTGAATTACCAGTATTTTGCTACCACACCTCCAATATCTCTCTTTTGATTTAACAACCCTTCATATCCAGCCCGATCTATTGCCCAACCGAATGACAGAGAATCTATGCCAGACCGGGCAAGATGACGTAGCGCTTCTTCTTGTAGCGTTCGCCGAATTCAGTCCGGTATGCACGTTCCTTGCCCTTGGCCCAGGCATACATCTGCACCGCTCCAACTACGATGAAGACAACGACAGCCCAGCTACGGGTAACAGCAATGACACCCAGCCAAGCCACAATCTCATACATGTAATTGGGGCAAGTGACGAGGTTGAAGCCGTACCCTACGGGAATCTTCCTCTCGGTGCCACCAGCAGACCGCAGGCTCGCTAGGTACAGGTGAACCAGGGCATTACCGACTTCACCGAACAAGAACAGGGCGGTGGCCACGGCGTCGATGGCGGCGGGGTTGGCGGTGGCAGCCAGCGAGGTCGGGGAGTAGACAAAGTACGCTGAGAGCAGGCCGGAGAGGGCCCAGTAGTGGCCGCAGTTCTTGAAGATGTTGCGTAAGGGCATGGTGTTGGCCGAGAACTTATGGATGAAAAGGGTCTCAAATTCGCGCTTGAGGAAGTGACCCATGAACATGGCAAAGGCGAGCCATTGGGACGACGACATGGGGCTCGAACCGTTCTTGTAGATGCTGGAGCGGCCGGCAACGAACGCTGCATGGATCGCGAGAGGGCCGAGGTACTCAATAAAATAGGTGAGCCGCCAGCCCACCTGCATGCCTGCAAACCGACTTGTTAGATGTATCCTCGACGCAAGAAGAGACGCGGAAGGCAGCTTTACCGAGGTCCTTGACGAGAACCTCGCCGGAAGAAACTACAGCTTCCTCATTGGCGAGACGAGCCTTGCGGTCCTTGAGCGTCTTCTTTGTTTTGGTATCGAAGATGCCGATGCGATTGTGGTCGCTGATGCCAGCCTTCTTCGCAATGAGGATCTTGAGGTCCTCAACTGTCGTCGAAGGGTCCACGTCGACCGTTGGTGGGAGGTTCTTGATGGGCTGTCGAGGAGCTGCATGTTGGGGTCAGGGTCAGTTTCCAAGTTGCAATTGATTAATCAGACGTATCACTAACAGCGGTGGGAAAGCTTCAGCGTAGTTGAGGAAGCCATGGTTGGTTGTGCCCTTGTTTGGCGCAATGAGAGGAGCGAGGAGACGAATTTTGGGGGGTAGACTCGGCTGCTTTATATCGTCATATTTTCCGACTGGTGTCTCTCAACAAAATGCCAAAATCCCATGTGGCTCCAGTGGCGGCAGGCAGTCACACGGCGCAGCTGGGGTTCGATTGATAGCGCCAGTGGTTTAGCCCTTGTGGTCAGCTCCATTGGCTGGGAGGTACCGGTACTTGGGTAGGGGAGCCGAGGCAAGAGCCGCCCTTCAAGATGATAGCTCTCTGGTTGGGCGCACCGGTAAAACTGCCGGATTGGGAAGCTCCCTGCCCTAAGACAGATTAGGACTTCATCAAGTAAGTACCTGTACCGCCCTACGTAGGGCGAGTAGTACATACGATAACTTCAACGACATCTTCCGTCTCGTTTGCAGCTTTTCCTTTCCGAGGATATGCCAATCTTGCTTACTTGTTTACTCGATGATTTCATTCCCGGGTAAGCTTTCGAACAATGCCGCTATGCGAAATTTGGGAGATGTACAAGTGGACTGCCGCTGCCGGCCGGTTGTGTCACCAGAGTAACCATCCCAAGCATCATGCATTCGACTGGTCCTTGGTTTGACCTCCGAAGCAGCTCTGACAGCCATGGCATTGCACTTACATCGCTTACAACTTTATTCGTGCCCCTGCCCTTGAAATTGGCCCTGTGGCTCTACCATCCCTGTTGGCAGTCTCGGGGGAAGATGTGTCCCTGACAGCATGGCGTTGAAGACATATCTGTTTGCTGTTCCGTCGACACCGCTTTGGTTGTTTTCTCACGAAGGGGATCGTTTGTTCAATATTTGCATCTCTTTACTGCATCAGGCCTCATTCTCGCTGTGGCCTACCACGAGGAAGAGTTACGGGCTCAAGTGGTCGCTCACATGTGCAGGCTGAAGACTGATTCATCCACCAGCTGTTGCCAGCTGCACGCTCGATGGCGCCCTTCAACCGCGGCCGTTTACTCGCGCTGAGGCCAGCTGCTTCTTGCAGCCGCTTTTCTTCAAGAAAACGAAGCAAGCATTCAGCCTTCTTCCCTGCGTACCTCCACGCACCAGCTGTACCCGGGCTTGATCCCATCAAACAAACTATCTCGTGTCGTGCTCACATAGTCCACAATCACACTCTAGCGCTTAGCACGCTCTGTACCGCTCCGCTGATTGGTTTGCATTTGCTGCTTCGTCCTCACTCACTCTGAAAACAAGCCTCCCCAGTTTCCAGCGTCGCGTTCGTAACTGAGCGGACGATACAAGCGAGAACCTCCCTATCCTTTCAGTCCTATGCCCATACGGGCGCGGCAGGCTCTAGCTGGAATTAACGGTCTTGGAAATGACAGCTTCGCACTATGAAGTTACAGCCCCTTCGTCAACCGGGCTCTGAGTCGCCGACGTTGGCTTTTCAGCATGGAATATGCCTGGTGCGTCCGAACATGGCCATTACGACTAGACCAAGCCCAACGCTGCCAGGGAGGGATGAAAACGAACAGCATTTGGATCCGGCATCGAGCATCATGAACCCATGTGCTGCCACTTTTGAACCTTACATGGCTCTTAAACTGGGTCAGTCTACTGAGCTTTCGGAAGCGGATGTCGAGATTCAAGATCATCAGCGTTCAGGGAAACTCTTTCAAGAGTCGAATCAACACGGCTGGGGAGGGCCTCTCGCCGAGGTCAAAATGATAGGAGGTCATCGGATGCCAGAGTCTCGTTCTACTCATCAACTATCTCGCAATCGTGTTGATCCAACTGTTCCTAAGCCCCAGAGCATGCTTTTGGGTTTCGATACGTTTGGGGTATTTCATACGGCCTGTCGAACCTATGAAGGGCACCATCACGTTCCAGAAAGATCCCTCTCCAGACGACAGCGTAAAGCTTTGATAAGACCAAATTCAGCAAGACAACGGTCTACGCTATCCCTCTCAAAGGCCTCTGTACATCTACGACCACCCCACTGCGAAAGTCGGAGCCACTCCTCACGAGCCCATTCGGTGGTAGAGCAAGGGCACGTGTCTCGCGATAGGAGCCCTTTGCTAGATTCTTCTACCGACATTGAAAAAGCTCATGACCAGAGCAACACCCCATATCCGCGAGGCCGCTCTCTTCATACTAGCCGAGGAGTGACTGAGGAAAACAAAATACTACAGCCAACACCACGTCGAGCACCGGTTGGCATGCCAAAGACTAGAGTGTCCAGCCGAACAACATCCAATCCCTTGCCTCATCTTTCTAGCGATGAACCTAAGAGACTTGGCTCGACAGATAACTTGCCATCTTATTTTGCCGCTGGCTATACGCATCCTGGCGCATACTGCGTTCCTCTCTTTCCCGTTTCCCCATTGTATCCGTTATCACCAGCCTTACACATACCTCCTATGCAATACATGTATTCACAATTACCTCAACTTGCCTCAATCAATCCTTACTTGCATCCCCTCTATCCGAGCCCCGAAACCTTCATGCAGCATCACTCGCGATCTCCCAATGGGTATGTCGAGTTTTTAGAGCGTCAGGCAGGAGCAAGAGAGAGGGGATCCTCAAAAGAGGAAAAATCACCCGTGCCTAGTTTGACGGACAGCTGTGCTACTATGGAGGGCACGTCGCTCAATGGACGCAACTACACTCCACCGTATTCCGAAGGAGACTGTGTTGAGGCGACTTCGCATAAATGCCCTCGATCTGGCTACACGGTTTGGAGTGATCAAGGAGAAAGCGCTACGCCGCTCAGTCCTGCCGCAAACCCTGTGGCTAAGCTACCCATGGGCGAGAATCCAACACAGGGGTTATCAGAATACGAACTGCCTTCTCCACGATCTGAATCGCCCTTTGCTTATCACCGTAAATCAGAGAGGCCGTGCGTCCTAGACCAACAAAAGGCAAGACAGCCGCATCAAGAACGAACCAGAGCAGAATTCAGTCGTGAAGCTCACGTTTTCAATAAAATTTCTACTAGCTCTCTGGACACTAGATGCAACTTGTGGGATATTGAAAACAATACTCCGGAAGGGTTATGCGATCTACGAGTGCCACCCACCAACGCTCCAACAGGCCCGGCCGCTCATCGCCGAAGTGCAAATCAAATTTGCGATGAAGCACATGAATCAAATCCGCCCAAGCCAGCCGAGAAAGGACTTTGGTCACAGTCGAAGAGGTGGATGAGTCAGGAGACCACAGAGCGCAAAGCGTTTCAAAGACTCGCGGCTAATCTACACTACATAGGGGCGGATAAATCACCGTTTCTGCCTGAGGACCCAGTCGAATTGGCAATTCTTCGTGTAGAAGTCGCAGAGGCACAGAAAAGGCAGCTTATTCGCGAAGTTACTAGGCGGCTTGACGAGCTCGAGGCGAGAAACAGAAACACAGGCGCTCCTCCACTTCGAAAACTGCTGGATGGCAAGACTTTTCAGGATACTTTGTCTGTTCTTTTGATTGCCGACAATTGTTTCAATGCCGCGCATTCGCACACGCAAGATCCCGATGATAGTTGGCCTTCGCTAGCTGAGTTGAAGGCGCAGGGTGAGAGGCGTCCTCCAAACTCCTGCCGTCAACTGCCGCTGCCACGCCTGACAAGTGACACTCCAAGAAGTGTGAGCGTCACGCCTCGCAGTTTGCTCAGTTCAGAGGGTTCGACGCATGAAGCCATTCGCAGAACCAACAGGCGACTTCTCATTCCCCCTATTCCGTGCTCGTTAAGGGCTCCGCCAGGGCTGGAAGCGAATCCGACACTACACGAGATTTCGGGTCATCTTCGGGCGCTGCTACATGGGATTGATCATGCCGACGGTTCTGAATGATTCTTCAGTGCGGAGGACAGGAGAGGTTGGGGGCAAATGGGAGATGAAGACATCTAGACGAAGAGGGCAATACTTTCTCAAGAGGCTTTCGGGACCACCGCATGGGCGAGGTGATCTACAACTTGCTCTAGTTGCATGAGTACATTATTGACTTGCTGGAGATAAGCAAGTATTCGGTCAAGAGGTGGCGGGCAGATACCCTCAGGATCACCTTGTGGTCCCATGCATCTTCATTTCAAGGAAGACGGAAT
The DNA here is from genome assembly GCA_000732775.1 of Stachybotrys chlorohalonatus IBT 40285. NCBI lineage: Eukaryota > Fungi > Ascomycota > Sordariomycetes > Hypocreales > Stachybotryaceae > Stachybotrys > Stachybotrys chlorohalonatus. Next base: position 63,371 of record KL660868.1, read on the forward strand.
AGTTGGACGCAACCAGGGACATGAGCAGAGTTCCTGGAATGGGAACAGCTCAGGCATGTCAATAGCTGTGGTTCCGAGACAAGTATATGATAACCAGAAAGCAACAATTCTGATATTGTTCCGTAATGCATCATCATGCTATACTGTTAGGCAATGCATCAAAATCTGACCAAGAAACGGTAAATTGCATGCAATTGACTTCCGGCTCCGGGCGCCCCCACCATCAATTGCAAGCACGAGGTCCCACTCTGCGGGGTGCTACTGAGAGAACCGGATTAGAGATGGCCCGGTCTGTCGAAGCCCTGGTACGTACCGCTTCCCTGCACTAGGAGAAACCCCCAGCCCACAACTACAATTTTCGTAGCAATTCAGACCTCCACCCTCCAAGTCGCCCAAAAAGTTCACTCCTCCCACCATCCGACAACTCGATTGCACTGGTGAGCACCGCATTCATCAGGTCAGTAAATCGCCAAACAGAGTCCTTACTCTCTCATCATCGTCGTGCGCAACCTGTTCCAATTATCAACTGCTCCCCTCGGTCGACGCAACTTGGAAGAATTGGCTTTCCCGGGTCTCGTTGATCGTGTGGTTCAGGTTTGAAGTTTTGGGACGGCCGGGCCCTCGATTTCCCCTTGGGTTGAGACTCTGAAGACGAGGTTGATCTTTTGCTAACCCTCTCTGGCCTTCAACAGAACTCGCAATCATGGGTATCTCTCGTGACTCCCGCCACAAGCGCTCTGCCTCCGGTGCCAAGCGCGCCTACTACCGTGCGTAACATCTCGAAAGCCCGTTTGGTTTCTGATATATCCTTATTGGAACCATACGTTCTGACCTTCATCAACAGGGAAGAAGCGCGCTTTCGAAGCCGGTCGCCAGGGTGCCAACACCCGTATTGGCGCGAAGCGCGTCCACACCGTTCGCACCCGCGGCGGAAACCACAAGTACCGCGCCCTGCGCCTCGACTCGGGTAACTTCGCCTGGGGCTCCGAGGGCGTGACCCGCAAGACCCGTGTCATCGCCGTCGCCTACCACCCGTCCAACAACGAGCTCGTCCGCACAAACACCCTCACCAAGAGCGCCGTCGTCCAGATCGACGCCGCCCCCTTCCGACAGTGGTTCGAGGCCCACTACGGCCAGGGTCTCGGACGCAGGCGCCAGAAGGCCCAGGGCGCCAAGGAGGTCGAGGAGGTCAAGAAGAGCAACTCGGTCGAGAAGAAGCAGGCCGCCCGCTTCTCCGCCCAGGGCAAGGTGGAGAACGCCGTTGAGAAGCAGTTCGAGGCCGGTCGTCTGTACGCCATCATTGCCAGCCGTCCCGGCCAGTCTGGCCGCGCCGACGGGTACATCCTGGAGGGTGAGGAGCTTGCTTTCTACCAGCGTAAGATTCACCACAAGTAAACGTGGAGTACCGGGCTGGTTATTGGTCCTTGGTATGGTGTTCAAGGATTGCTTGCTATCTTGGCATTTGACGGCATGAAAGAGCTTCAAAAGAAGCACAGGCATGGGTCCATAGGGAATGAAAATTTTCACTTTGATCAAGTTACAGGCATGATACCAATTACAGGTTTCTTTCGGTGTTGCGTGGAATCAGTGGGGCGCCCCATTCTTGACTTCATCTATCGTACCTGCGTGCCCAAGTTTATGCTGGTCGTCTCTACCACGAATCAAGCATTACTGGCGATATCCTCTAGTGTAATTCCCGTGTCAGTGAGAGAAAATGAAGACCATGTGTTTTGTTTCTGCTTAAGGTAGGTTTGATCTGGCTACCAGCGCATCCGAACGGTTTGAAACATCTATACGCCACCGCATACCCATGCACGCCGTCCTGCCGTACGTTGAACTCCTTTTGAATTGCAAAAAAACTCGTGCTCTCCTGTTTTTCTTACAAAAAGTTACAGAAAACCAGAGGGCAATCAAGTAGCCAAGTTGAGCAGCCGCCATTATGCAAACTGACGCTTCAGGTCCGTCCACTTGCGAGTGAGCGTCTCGTACTGAGAATTGGTCTGCGAAAAGAGCGTTAGCACAAAGGACACATGAGCAGCACCATTCTTCGGGTCTACTGACCTCAGCATAGCGTAGTTTCGTTTCGACAAGCTGCTCTTCCAGCTCGGCCAATTCCTGCTCCAGCCTCTGATTCTCCTCGTGTACCTTCATGTTACGCTTCATCAAATCATCACGTTCTAGCTTCCAGTTGTTCTCGATCTCCAAGGGCTGCTTCTCGATCACGATTCTCAGCTCCCTGACCTGTCCTTTCAGGCTCTCGTTCTCGTCTTTGACCTCCTCGTTTTCCACCTTTGTATGAACGAGTTCCGTGGCCAGCGCAGCTTGCTCGCGGTCGCAGACTTCCACCCGCTCCTCGAGTTTCCGTACTTGTATGGCGTAGCTTTGATTCGCACTTCGAAGCTCCTGAAGCTCCACCTCCCGGTCCTTCTCAGCTTTCGACTTCTCCTCCCACTCGACAGTGTACGACTTTAGTGCCTCAGGCGTGATCTTGACGTCGCAAGCGTCAGTCACAAGTTGATCGGCTCTGTAAACCTCTTTGTCGATATTGGAACTCGAACTGCCGAAGAAACCACTTTCCAAGATGCTGCCCTGGCTAGGATCCTTGTCAATGTAAACATCAAAAAGCTTGTCCTTCAAATATGTAGTCAGCTGCTGCATGTCGGACATGCCCAGAAGCGTGGAGGCATTTTTTTGCATCAGCACAATACCAAATCTAAGAATAGCTGACAGGCCTTCGGAGAGAATCAAATCGTAAATGCGAAGCACCAGCTGGAGGGGGAAACGATAGGCGAATAGAGTGAGGAACCATTGTGTGGCGTAGAGGTGCGGAGAAATTCCTCGACGATGCAAGTGGCAGTACAAAGCGGGCTCTAGATCTTCCAACAAGCGCTCAAACTGATACAACCGCATGTGAAGACCTGGCATGTCTTGAATAAAAAGATCACGCAGTTGGTACTGGTTCATCAACCGCACCAGGAGACAAAAGGCCTCCTGCTCGGGCATCTAAAGATGTGTCAGTTATCCATGAGGCCGCAGAACATGATTCACAACTTACATTGAACAGCAGGGGCATGATGAGAAAATTCATGCCTTGGGCGTACCCGACGCCTTCATCGTAGAGAGCATAGGCCTTGCAGACACCGAAAAGTCCATCTTGTAGTCCTGCGGCGGCTGCATACTTCGAAAAGCTCGTGCGTGCGCCCAGATCCCGACGGATTGTCTTTTCCAGCTTCTGAATGATGACTGCATCCTCTTTCCGCTTGCGTTCAGCCGTAACAGCCTGCTGAGCTTTGCTGACATCCTCGAGTGGCTTTTCCATCTTCGGCGAGTGGCCATTGGCACCCGAGTGATCGGAGTTGATTGAGGAAGCCGACGATGCCACATCGCCGCTTTGCACACTGAGGTTACCGTTGCTAACTGAGCTTGCCGCAGTGCTGTTGCTATGACGATCCTTTTCTTTATTTGTGCCCCTTGCCACAAGTTCACTGTATTTCACCTCAAGATCGTCGTTCTTGGATTGCGCCAGAACCTGCCAGATGACCCCACGTATGGCGTTGGGAATGCCGGTCGCGATGGCGCGATTGAGTTCCTCGGCGCTGGTTCGAGCCACGGCGGCAGGGCCCTCATACACAACAGATTGCCACAAGTCCCAATCCACGGGCGCCTCGGGCATCGCTGAAGGGCCGACATTAACGCCTGACGCCGTCCCGGGGGCAAGAGAGGTGTTTGGATCTGGGACTGGAGATTGAGGCGGTCTGTCTCCTGGTTGGAGCTCCTCGCGAGGGCTTAGGAGGCCTATTGGGGTAGGCATATCCAAAGCCTTTCCGTCGTGGTCTGGTAGGGAGACACCAACCTCCCCTCGCATCCGAAGCTGCTTGAAACGATCCCTCAGACTGTTACGTCTTTGTCCTTCCGTACTGCCTGTCCGCTCTTCACCCTCTTCCTCAAGTCTGCTTAACATCATCTCAGGGTTGCTTGTCAATGTGGCGATGGAACTGGCAGTGTTTCTCCGAGGTGACGGTATGGTCGGCGGTGATGCTTGGCTGTCCTTTTCTTTCGCAGACGAGTTCCGTGTGAGCCAGGAAAAGGGACTTGTGAGCTTGCGCGTAGGCGGAGCAGGAGGTGGTGGTGCAGGGGTCGCATTGGGAAGAGCTGGGCTTTTGGCCGGGACTTCTGATGGTGACCATGGGGCAGATATGGCGCCAGTGATACTGCTTAACGATATGGTCCTGCCTGAAGTGTTGTCCTTGGCCTCTGGGCTCTTTGGTGCTGTATGTCCATCAGTCAAGGGGCTCGCAATGGTACCACAAGCAGGTGATGGCACTACCTTCAGGCTGTGGAGCGGTATCGTCGTCAAGGTTGACATTATCGAGAGTCTCGCTGATGGTTACTCGATTCGACTTGGGAGACAGATCACGGGGTGGTATGGAATCGGCTCGATCTCTACTCGACTTGGCATCATCTTCGTATGTGCTTTTGTCGTCTTCGGCGGTCGACCTTTCGTCAGCAGGGGTGTTTCTCGACCCGGAGACTGATCTCTTCGTCAAAGATCGCACCGACACGGCGTCAACGGCGTCGATGGCGTCTTCAAATGTTTCTTGGTCAGGAGACTGGCTTATCGTCAGCAAGGTCCGCTATCAAGCAGACCGGACCACAAAGAAGGTGGCCACAAGTCACGGCATGAACGTACCCCTTGTCGCTCCGGGGTAGCATTGGCGACCGGCGAGGAGGGTTTTTGTTCTTCTTCCTGCACGGCAGGGACTGCTTGTTCTTGCTGCGACATTTTCTCTTTCAATGTCCTGCGCGTTGTTCGAATTCGAGGTTCGGGACGATGGAGCAAGTCGAGTGCCAGCTCAACCCACAGCCATCAAAGGTGTTGCAGGCCAGTTGCTGTACGTGGGATGAAGACTACGAGTCTGAGAAGCTCGTTCTCGTATGCAGACAGGTGTGGCGAGAAAAGGAGGCAGCATGCGAAGGAACGTAGGATGAGGCAAGGAAAAGACAGCTGGTGACCAAGCACTGTCCAGGTACAGAGTACGGATGAGATAACTCGTGACAGCCACCACGGAAATCTGTTGTTTCGTTCCTCCCTGTGCCATGGTGGGTTCGCGGCTTGTGGCTACTGCAGCCCCTGTAAATTGCAGCGTGTTAGGTTGCTTCCAGCACTAGCCCCTCCAATGGCGTTTCTAGGCCAGGAACGACAGCGCCTGTTTCCAGGCTCTTGCGGTTTCATTCCACCATCCAGTACCTTAGCGCATCGATCCTATCGACGATTGGGGGTTTCTGGATGAAACTGGCTATGAAGAGCTGGAGATCTGCCAAGGGAGCGCCACCATATCGAAATTGGTGAATCACCAGCACCTGTCCGACGGTAAGTCATGCATTTTGTATTCTTGCAGATTTCGACGACGTTGATACTTACCTTGATTGGCCCGAGCGCGAATAGCCATTCGCCGGCTATGAGCCAACCTCAAGGGGTTATGTTCCATCCTAGTTAAGGGAGATTGCAAAGAATGGTATGATCCCCGCCCATATTCAAGACATGTTCACAATTCGGGTGATCCTGTATTAGGCCCAGAGCCTTGACACAAGAGTACAAAGAAGACGCTGAATCATGTGGCATTTTGCTGAGTCAAAGGATCCTCTATCGCTGCTTTCCAGGGTATGGTACTGTCAGTTGGTCCCTTCCCCTGAATGGCAACATTCCCCTTGCATACCTTTTGCCTACCCTGCACCACAACCAGCACTCTAACCCCATCCAACACCACCAGCGAAATAGTATTGCTCTGCGTCTTGCAACACTGTTGGGGTCCTTGGGCTCGAAGGGCCTCAGAGTGTGCATGGTTAATTCGATCTCCATGAGAAGCTCGTTCGGCGAGTGCCTGAGTCATTTCAGTTCTCGGCAGGTGGGTGTTATGCGTGGTCGATGGCAGCCGCCTTACGTACGGTCTTGTCGATCCCCAGCCGAACGAGGTTATTTCATGTTAATGAACAGTCACGGACATACATACAGTCAGGATACAAAACCCATGTTCATGTTAACGGTGGTTACATTATTAGCTGCAGAGGTGCGTGGCATTGCAATGTCTTCATTACTAGGTGAGGTAGGGTAATATTCCACTTGTATCGATACTCATACCTCAATGCGGTATCAGGCGGAAAAATTAGGAAGTAAAACTCACCAGTAGTTGCTAAGCTGCTTCACCCACAGCAGTGTAACGAATCCATTATGGGTATTCCGTAAGATACTGTGAATCTGGAGTTTCATTGGTGGTGAATGATATACCAGCAAACTGCTTCGAGAAAGCCTGGTACTCGTCCCGGGACGTAGATACCAAAATGGATAGGTAGGTACCTACTTGATGAACATTCTTGATTGCTAAGTAGTACCTAAAGATGAACATGATACAGCGATCTTGACTAGCTTTTACGTTCTTCTTATCTACTTAGCGGTACGAGGGCCTGAGTCACATGATGCTTTCTCTTGATTTCAATACTACCTAGGAATTAGGTAGATTCGTACAGTGACTGAAGCATGGTTCGGCACCTCAGGTTGGATGCTCAGATTACCATACTGCTACCTTAGGTAGGTACCTTAGGTAAGGTGATAGTAGTGTCCTACAGCATGACGCCACTGGGCAAGACTCTTCGGCACATGTAGGTAGTGGATACTAGTAAAGCACCGCTTGCTTGGGCACACTGGAGAAGGGGTGCAGGTATTCAGTACCTTGAAGGCAAATTGCTGAACATCATATTCCTTACATAAGCTCACCCATTCATCATTTTCAAATCCACCTGGCGCCCCTCCGTAGGACCTCCCCCACTGCCCAACCCGCAAGTGCAATTCTGGACCTATTACGCAAAGGCCCACCCGCATACTAACCTTCCTGCCTTACCTCACAGGTCGACAGACGCATCTGGGTGAGTTTGCTCATAACACTCTTTTTTCCACCCAAGATACAATCTTCCATCCACCCTCTACTCCGCATCCGACTCGCACGAGGGCTACGTAACGCGTACGTCTAGACTTGGTAGCGATTTCCTGGACTCGTGCTGAATCGCGATCGTCCAGGAGCCAAAGACTTGGATAGGTAGATTTTCGGATGACCTGCACTCATTCCGGAAGCTTCTGATTCAAGCTCACCATCCCCGCCGCCCACAAACGCAACCAGCCGACGCTGCTACGCCTTCACGACTTGTATATTGTCTTCACGCCATTCATTCGACAGGGAAATATAGCATTACCTTCTTCTCAAGTCGTTACTCGGTTCACGGCGTCGTCCTTTGCCCGCTGACGTCCATCCGGCTCATCCTGGACTTTGCCAAACCCAGGACCGCGCAGCATCTCCAACACAAACCCAATATCCAGAGGCGAGGAGTTGTCCACCGCGGGGCACTCCGCCTGAGCGAGCAGCGTTGTCGCCTCAACAGGTAGTTGGACCGTAGTGGAGGGGGAGCTCGAACCTTGTTATGCGGCTTTGCCGCCTCCAACATCAACATGGGGAAGATAACCAAGACGATGCAGCTAAAGCACAAGGAGACTCTGGTAAGTCGTCCTGGACCCATTTGCTGTCAACTTACTAATTGTCTCGTTCAGTCTCCCTGGCTTAAAAGCTACGTCGAGACTGCCTCAACGACCCCTCTACCCCTCCTACCGAAGCAACTAGCAAATTTCCCATCTAGATGGCCGTTTGGCCGGGGTGACCTCTATCACTGGATTTCTCTGCTCAACCGATTCGATAGCATCTTAGAGCAGTTTTGCGCTACATACCAGCTTAACGCTGGGCCGCAACCGCGAGAGTTTGGCCGCGACCTACTCCTCGATCATACACGGGACGCATATTGCGCCGGTGACAGGACATGGGACGCTACTCAGCTTACCGAGCTCGGGTTTGCCTTTGATGGGGATCGACAGCTCGTCGAAAGCATCTTGAAATTCACTCGTATGCTGCTTGAACACTGTGGCAACCGAAGTATCTATGCTAGCAGCTCCCACCTGAACGATCTGTTGAACAGCACTTCTTTGCCCATTCTTATTGCCACCTTGGAGGTAGGCTCGGAGCTGGCTCAGAGGTATCAAGCTTCCGTCAAGCGCATAGGCAATGCGTCGAGGCAGATCAGCGCGGCGCTCTTGGCCAACCACTACAACATCGATATCGACCGTGTCCAGCAGCTTGCTTTGCCCTTCCAAAAAACACCTCTCATTAGCTTGTCTGAATCCCTCCAATTCGGCACACCCGGATCGACGTTAAAGAGCAAAGAGAAGCCTCAGCCGGGGAACAGGAACGCGGCGTCAATGCACGCAAACGATTTGCTAGCTGTGGCCACCGCCGATGACACGCGGTGGAGCAACTGGGGGGACGTAAGAGTATCATATTATCCGCAAGACGAGGCTATAGCCCCAACTGTTGCAGCAGATCATGGCCGGCCCTCACTCCCGTCGACACCTACCCCGTTGCGTAGGAGCTCTACCATGACAACCCACCACGTCACCCCTCGATCCCGTAACCACCCCATTGACGAATCCTCTCCTGTTGAGCCTCGAACACCCGGTCTTGGAGATGGCGATTCACCAGCGTCGGGTCAGAAATGGTTTGACATACCACAAGCTAGTGTCGTTTCTACGCCAATCTACGACCTCGTCAGCCGATGTCCCGCTGATATGCCTGAGGCTTCTAAATATGAAGTTTTCCATAGGCTTAGGGTAGCCGATGCCCTGACGAAGTCCCAAGAAACTCGCCAGCAACTTTTAGCTCTTCGTCTGCTAGCCATTACAAACCTAGCCTATATCCTCACCGAGTCGAACTTTGTTGAGAGAGTCCTTCGTCATGACATGGATGAAACTCGTAGATACCAACTGGTATATCAGCTCGCAGAGTTGGTTCATCCCTCCACTAGCGGCAAGACTGATGTGCCTCTATGGCTACAAACAATTGCATTGGCTCTTTTGGAAGCAATTTCCGGCTTCCAGGCCCGATGCCAGGATGTACTCTCTGCCCTTAATGCCAATGTCAACCATGGCATATTGCTGTATGTCATCAGGAAGGCGGTTGCAGGGATGAAGGAGGATGACGACGCAAGTGTAGGAGAGCAGGTTACCGAAGCCGACCAATGGAGAAACAACTTGTTCTCGTTGACATTATATCTGTCTATGTCCACCAGGGCTGGGAGTGAGATGGTGTCAGTTGGTTTGATGGATATCCTTGTCGACATGCTGAACATTCGGTCCAACATCGCGCAACGACACCAATCCATGGTATTGGCATTCTTGGACAGTCTGATTTGGACGTATCAAAATGCCTTCACAGCTTTCTTTAATGCGAATGGACTGAACGCTGTCGCAGCATTGGTCGTGGACACGGTTAACGAGGCACAGACTTTGAGGAAGTCGGGTCGCGGAGTAACGACAGAATTGCAATCAAATCTCGTCGACTATGAGATACCGTACTACCAGCAACAGACTCTCAAATGGCTTCTTAAATTCATTCATCACGTTATGTCAAACTCATTCAATTTCAATGGGAACACGGATCGGCTGCTTCGGAACCTGGCGGAGAAGTCGGACCTCCTCGCGAGCCTACGGGACATCATTGGGGAGAAAAAGACATACGGCTCCGTTGTCTGGACCAATTCGGTCACTATTCTCAGTGATTTCATCAACAATGACCCGACAAGCTTCGCGGCAATTTCCGAATCTGGCATGATTAAGACCTTCCTAGAAGCCATTACTGGACGCCCTGTACCCGACAATCCTACGGCGGACCAGAAAAGGGACGAGTCGGATGATGATGATGAATCGGAAAGTTCAGTCGATCACATGGATGCTGGCAATGCTGTCCCAGATGATCGGCCGCATCCCCCGCCAGATGAGCTATTGAGTACTGAGTCCCGCGAGATATTAGCAATAGGCATTCTACCTTCTCCTGACGCCATCAACGTTGTTCCTCAGGTTCTGAACTCAATCTCACTCAACAATGCGGGGATGAGATTGGTTATTGATTCGCGAGCATTTGACAGCTTGTTCGAGATCTTTGAAAGCCCTGAACATGTCAAGTGTATGGAGGGAGACGAAAACCTCGCCAACAACGTGGGAGGAAGTTTTGACGAGCTTGCCCGGCATCATCCCGTTTTGAGGGTTCCCATCTCAAACGCTGTCATCGACATGGTTGCACGAGTTCGTTTCCTTGGCCTAGAAAAAGCAAGAACAGCGGGTTGGGGCGCAAAACTCCTCGTTACAGGGCCTGATTTACATCCTCCATCGACCACTGCGCGTCCACAGGATAAGGAGCGTGAGGGAGCTTCTCACCCAACTGGTGACCGTGACACATCGGACCACGACGTTGACATGGCCGATGCCGTCTCTCCTCGTGATGTGGAGCTCGAGGCAGCTAAAACGACGCTCAGTGATTCAAAACATGAGTCGATCTCGCCGTACATCCATGCTCTGGCTAGTTTTCTAAGCGCATACTTGACAAACACTACCTTGAAATCACAATTCATTGAAAGGGGGGGCATTGAACTATTGCTGGATATTTGCGAATCGCCAAGTCTCCCAGCATCTTTCGGGGATTCAATGGCCTCGAGAATCTTGAACTCCGTGGTTTCGCAGCTCATTGAGCATTGTCCTGTGCAGGGGCTGCCGTCCTTACTGAAACGTGCCCAGTCAGCTATCTCGGTTCTTCAGCCTTTGGCAGCCAAGACCGAACCGCTGCCTCCATTCTTTGCACCGTTCCTTACGCCTGAAGGCCATGGTAGTCGCGCTGAGCTGACTCCAGACTCTGTCTCAACTGGGACGAATCTTGTGAAAGCCCTTCTCAATGCGCAGACATTTATCAAGATCATTTCCGACTGTTTTGCCACACAGAGATCATATGCTCAACAATTCTATCCTGTTAATGTCTACGACTACTACTTGGATCTGGTAAAAGCTATCGGCCCTGTTCTGCGAGGTGTATTAGCCGAAGAAGCGGGACAGCTTACCGTAGTGCCGCAACACTGGTCCTTCCGACGACAAGGCCCATTGGCTGGCGGATCCCTCAACGGTAGTCCTGTGGATGCTGATGCTGATGGGACCTTACTACCTGATGTACTCAACCATTCAGAGGGTCCTAAATCCGGCGAAGGTAGTGAACATACTCCATCTCGGCCTTCAGAACAGGAACAGGCCAGCAATCGCTACCGGAATTATGACACGCTCCGTATCCTTCTTCATCCCATGATTCCCACTGTCTTTCCCCTCTTTCAGTCACTGGGGAAGGCTCTTCTGCCACGTCGCGAAGTAAACCATGGAAACTTGTACGTCAGATGCCGACATATTGAGATTGCCAAAGCATTGGCCGAAACCGTTCTGGGGCATTTGCGCTCGTCAGTTACACGCCCTGATCCATCGGCTAAAGAATTCCATTACTGGATTATAATGCTTCACACCATTCATGAGATGCTTATTGATCATCGTAAGTCTGGAAGCTAGCTCTGTATACGACATGGAACTAATTGGGAGAAGCTGTAGCTCGACACGGAGACCGTGGTAATCTTCAGATCATCTTGCCAGTACTGCTTGCTTTCAAAGAACAGGGAGGGCTCGAGGTCCTCGAGTCTATGCTCGGCGTTTTCACTCAAACTGTTCTTCGCGAGTCAGAGAGCAACGCGGAAGACACTTCCAAATCCAAAGTCGCCGCATTTGGCCTGAAAAAGATACTTGACCTGTATCTCACATTGGTCAACGGTAAGTACATCACTGATGCAAGCGGTTCCTTCAGTCTGCTCCGGCAGATGGAGCGAACCCAGCCGATTTCGAATGTACCACAGCAAGTTGTGGTGGAGTTCCGCGCCGCAGTCCTCTCCGCCGTCATGCATCTTTGGGAGCCAGCATTCATGGAAAAAGTACCCACTCAAACCGTGAAGCGACTTCTTGCCATCTTGAAGACGATTTCCATGGCCGACCTTGAGTTGCAGAATATTCCCAAGGACAAGGTAAATCAGGTTCCCATGCACTCCGATCGAAGTTAACTGGATTTAGCCTATGTTTAATCTCTTCAACTACACTGATACACGGTTTGATTGGGCCGGCGCTCGTACGGCGATCAACGAACTCACGGATAGTGGACTTGCCGAGGACCTTGTGCACGAAGCTGTATATCGCGCCAACAGTAATGTTGCTGCAGCTCGTGACTATTGCAGAGCTCACATGGATGGAACGGCCGGTTCACGCAATCCTATTCCTCCCGAGGACTCTGACAAGTCTGCATTGACAGATGTGTCTGTGTCTGGAGATCGCCCTCAGTCCTCTACCGAAGCCAGTGCATCGGAAGCAGATCGCATGTCATTAGATACTCCTGCAGAATTTTCTGGTGGCACTCTTGGGGGCTTGGTGGACCAGCCAGCGCAGGCTGTTGAGGAGGGCCCTGCCGCGGATGACACGCCCTCAAAGCCAGATGCTGGTGAAGAGTCTTCACAGGCTGTTTTCGCCAAATTAAAGCAGGAGCTGGGACAAAGCCGAGCGAAGTTACTTGATGACTTCGTCAGCAATTGCTTGGATGTTATTCGCTTGCATCCCGAAACCGCCACGGATGTTTCCGACTTGATCACTGCCGCCGTGTTGAGACAAAAGAACCCAGGTGTCGTGGAGGACGTTGCCACCACGCTTGCTTATGCTTTCACTTCCCTCAGTGCCGAGGATGAAGAGGAAATAAGACGGAATGGCAAATACATTGCCTCATATGCACACCTGCTCGCTATGCTATTGCAGGACGACAATTTCTTCGAACATATGGTTGAAATACTGCGCGATCGGGTTGATGAATTTGTGAGTTTCATTGGCATGGGCCCTCCGAAAGGTTCGAGTGAGTTGCCGCCATGGACCCCCTTTATGCTTCTTGTCGTGGAGATACTTTTGTGCCATGATGAAAGACCTGTCGCGGCACAGTGGAAGCCGCCAAAGAGTCTGAATGACAGCGTGACGGCGCCAGTCATCGAAATGCGGCCCCGGATCGTCAGCGATGAACAGCGCCTGAACCTCCTCAATGCTATATTAGATCTCTTCGCCCGTGTAGGGCAGGAAGAGATGCTAGCCACCGCCATCTTGAGAGTGTTGGTGATCCTGACGCGGCAGCGCGAGCTTGCCAAGCTTCTCGGGGACAAGAAGAACTTGCAGCGTCTCTTTTTAATGGCAAAACAACTGTCTAGTACTGGATCCGAACGAATGAAGCAGGCCAAGGTTCCCACGCACATCATGACGATCCTACGACACATTATTGAAGACGACGAGATGATCAAGCAGATTATGCGCACCGAAATCAAAACCGATTACCCCAGCATTCAACGGAGTCATCGCACCCCTCCCGACGTAGGCACTTACTTGCGATCAATGGCGCATGTTGCTCTCCGGGCTCCGGATCTGTTTGTGGAGGTCACGAACGAGTTGCTCAGATTTGAGAGGTGGTCCGCCTCAAACGGGGACAATGGCCGCTCGCCACCATTGGTATGGAAGGAACAGGAAGCCGAGGTCTCGCATACGACCACAACGGTGCCTGAAACATCTACACCACCGCCGTCCGACGTCAAGGCATCTACAGAGACAGTGGAAAGGGATGCCGTGGAGTCACAGAAGCAGCCGCATGAAATAAAACGACCTGTCGTGGAAATCCCCGAGGGCGTCATTCACTTTCTCCTTGGAGAGCTTCTCACCTATCGAGAGGTTGAAGACAAAGAGCCGACGACCACAGACAAGGATGTCAAGGCAGAGACACAGCCGAGTGCCAAGGCTGGAGAAACTCCTTCTAAGATTGACACCAGCTCAGAAGAAAAGGACAAGAAGCAGCCGAAAGCTGTCTTCAAGACGGATGAGCACCCCATCTTCGTGTACAGGTGCTTCTTGCTCAATTGCGTTACCGAACTCCTGTCCAGTTACAACAGGACCAAAGTGGAGTTCATTAACTACAAGCGAGGCGCACCACCAGTGTCGGCGAACACGCCTGTGAAGCCTCGATCCAGTGTGCTCAATTATCTGATCTACGACCTTCTCTGCCAGGGCAACTTGAGTGGAGCCACGGATTCTATCGCATCCAAGAAGAAGGCAGCAACATCTTCGCAAACCCAGAAACTCCTCGTGGCCCTTGTTACCAAGACCAGCGAGCGAGTGATCGATCGTAGCCAGGACAAATTTGTGTACGATGACGAACCTGATCTGCTGTACGTTCGGAAATTCGTTCTGGATACAATCCTGAAGGCCTATGAAAGAGCCCCTATGTCCGAAGAGACGTTGGAAATCCGTTACTCTCGAATGCAGTGTCTCGCTGAGCTTATGAACTGCATGGTCGGCGAGAAGGAGAAAGAAGCAAGCTCGAATACTCGCAACGCAGATAATACCTTGGTTCGGTCTCAAGCTCAGTTGCGTCGTCTGATGTACGAGAAAGGCTACCTGGACAAACTGACCTCGTCCATTGCCGAGATCAACCTGAACTATCCTGGTGTCAAACGAGCTATCAAATACATTCTTCGGGTCTTGAGATTTTTGACCGACACTGCAAAAGAACTAAGCCATTCTAACATCCTGACTTCGGATTCGGCAGGCGAGATTGATGAGGATGACTTTGCCTCGGCATCGTCCCCGTCGGACCTTGACGACGAGCGAGAAGAAACTCCTGACCTTTACCGAAACTCAACCCTTGGGATGCTCGAGCCGCGTGGCGAGGACGATGAATCCGAGGACGATTCAGAGGACGACGACGAGGATATGTACGGAGATGACTACGATGAAGAAATGGACTATGGCGATGAGGACATTTCCGACGGCGAGGATAACATCAGCGACGATGACGAAGTGCTTAGTGAGATGGGCGAGATCGAAGGTCTTCCGGGTGAGCCCGGGGTTGTCGAAGTCATCATGGATGACGATGATGACGACGACGACGACGATGAGGATGATGACGACGACGACGAGGAAGAAGATGATGATATTGAGTCCGCCGATATGGAAGACGTGGACGACCGGGTCGAGATTGTTGATCAAGACGGAGTGCCAGTTTCAGACGATGGAAACTCGGCTTGGGAAAGCGATAGTGACGCAGATGACGACGATGACCCAGAAGCCGCAGAACTTGACTACGAGGCTAACGTGCAAGACGAGCACGAAGCCCATCTTCGTGGTCTCGGCTCATCAGGTCTACTTGATAGCATGGCCCGGGCGATGATGGTAGGCGACGATTTTGAGCCAGATATGATGGAAGGATTTGATGACGAGCATTTCATCGATGATGGCCATGATGACGATGGTATGGTTTTAACTTTGCGATACGATGCACCATAACTGACATCTTGCTAGAAAACGAAGACGATGACGATGGTCTCGAGGACGAAGAGTACATTTACGATGAGGACTATCGCTGTAAGTGCACACAGAGCATTTTGGAATCACATGTTAACAGTAATAGTGGACGATCCTTTATCTCAAATCCCGGCGCTCGGGTGGGATGGTCTCAACCCGGATCTCGATGATAGGCGTCAAATCTTCCTCCTTGACGCACATAATCGGCGCCAGGTTCTTGCTCGGATGGACAACCGAAGCCCACTTCCACCCCGGTTTATGGCAGGATCAACTCGAGATAACCTGAGTAGTAAGTCCTACCCATCAACACGCTTGGTCCTTCACTGCTGACAAATTGTGATGCCAGACTTCCGGAGCTTCTTTTCTCGAAGCCATCGCGCCAACGTTCCTCAGCCCAACGCCGAAGATGGTGTCAACCCTTTGCTACGGCGCAGCGAGCAGGGTCAGAATAGCGCAACACGACCCGGACAACCGCTTCCCATTGGGCTCAGACTACACGATAGTTTCTTGCCAGGAGGAAACAACCGCAATGCATCCATGGGTCTACTCGGAGATCTGATGGAGCTACTCCCAATGGTAGGACGACACAATCAACATGTTCACCTCCACATCACTGGGCCCGGTGGCCCGTCTGATATTAGGGACCTCGGAGCTCCTCGGTTATCAAGAAGCGAGCAACGACGTGATACATCGGCGCAGGAGCCGCATCATGCGGTCGCGTTCCAGATCGACTCGACGATGAATCGTTATCAGGAGGAGATGCGAATGATCTTCGGTTCCAATCACCTTACAGAGGCCGGCAAGATCGCCTCGGCTATTAGCGCTCAACTCACGCCGGCGGCCATGGAATTGGAAAAGAAGGCCGCAGCCCAGGAGGCCGAGAATCAGAAGCGTTTAGATGAAGCACGTCGAAAGCGTGAAGAGGAAGAGCGCTTGGCTAGAGAAGCAAAGGCAGCGGAGGAGAAGGCTGAGAAAGAAAGAAAAGAGGCTGAAGAACGCGAAGCGGCGAGTCGAGCTGCCGCAGAGGCTGCTACTGCTTCTGCTTCTGCAGAACAGCTGGAGGCTAGAGTCGATGAGCGCGAAACCGAAAGCGCCATGGAGGGTGTCGAGAGAACGGGCGAGACGTCGACACCAACTGCCAATCTTCAAGGCCAGGCTGCGGCGCCGTCTTCCGAACCAAGAGTCATGACTATGATCAGAGGAGAAGAGGTTGATGTCACCGAATTGGGTATTGATCCGGATTATCTCGCCGCATTGCCCGAAGAGTTCCGGGAAGAAGTCATTGCGCAAACCGTCAGCTCCAGGCGATCACAGGCTCGTGAGGACGCAGCTACTGGAGAGTCTACCGAGGTGTTCCAGGAATTCCTCGATGCGCTACCGGAGGACTTGCGCATGGAAATAGTCCAACAAGAGCGGCAAGAACAACGCCGCCGGAACCGCGAAGACAACCGGCGCCAGGCCATGGCTACTGCCACTGGTGGTCATGAGACAGTACCGACAGATATGGATACTGCTAGCATTCTTCTCACATTTCCACCAGACCTTCGGGAACAGGTCCTCATGGACCAAGGCGAGGACCTCATGGACCAGCTGCCGCCGGAGCTTGCGGCGCAAGCTCGTGCGTTGTCGCAACAACATCCGCCACAGCGTCGTAATATTCAAAGCATCATTCAGAGTCGTGCTCAAGCAGCCGATGTCCCCACGACAACGAACAACCAGTCTGGGCAGCAAGACCGCGAGAACAAGAACCATCGCCGGGCTGTTGTGCAGATGCTCGACAAAGCAGGCGTGGCCACCCTTCTCCGCTTGATGTTTGTTCCCCAGCATGGTTCCGCCCGCAGCTACTTGTACAGCGTGTTTGCCGACGTTTGCGAGAATCGCCAGAATCGACTGGAAGTCATCAACTCTATTCTTCAGATTCTTCAGGATGGCAGCGCCGACATGAGCGCCGTTGAGCGCAGCTTTGGTCAGTTGTCCCTCAAAGCCAAGAAACAGAGGGACAAGGATCTCGAACAGAAGACGCCACAGAGTCTCAAGAGGACGTCAACAACGCTGATCGCACCTGGAGCAACCGCAACAAACTCGGAGACATCGCCTCTCCTCATTGTCCATCAGTGCCTAGACCTTTTGGTTGACCTATGTGTTAAGAATCCCCACGTTTGCTGGCTTTTTTTGACGGAGCATGAGACAGTCGGCTCAACGCTCAAGCGAAGTTTGAGCCGCAAAGGAAAGACGAAGGACACGCGTGCGCAGAAGTTTGCAATCAACTCATTGCTGTCTCTGCTCGACAGAGAACTTGTGATTGAGAGTTCAATAATCATGACCTTCCTCGCGGATCTTCTCAACCGGGTGACACTGCCACTCCAGAACCTCGACCGCCGTCGCAAAGAAGCCGAGGACGGCACGTCTTCCGAAGCGAAGAAAGAGGCCGGCAGCGAGCCTAACGTGTCGGGAGAGCAAGCCCATTCGGATGCAATGCCGGAGTCGGCACCAGGTTCGAGTAACCAGCCCGAGCAGGAAGCTGGCGATGCTGGAGGCTCGAACACCCAGAAAGGGGGTTCTGCACCTAAAAAGCCTAGGCAGTTACAGCCTCCCTATATCCCGGCGCAGAATCTGACACTCGTTGTAAGGATTTTTGTGGCTAGAGAATGCAGTTCCAAGACATTCCAGAACACGATCTCGACCATTAAGAATCTCTCCACCATCCCAGGAGCGAAGGCCATTTTCGGTCAAGAGCTTGTTCACCAAGCCCGCTTGCTCAGCGAAAACATTCTGTTGGATCTCGACAGTCTTCTTCCGCACATAGAAAAGGCTACGTCTGGCACCGAGATTCAGGGCATTGCTTTGGCTAAATTCTCCCCTGGTGCATCCGAGCAGAACAAGCTCTTGCGGGTTCTCACAGCACTGGACCACCTCTTTGACAGTAAGAAGAAGAAGGCGGAAGCAGAAATCGAGGGCCCTGAAAGTGAGAAACAAAACCTCGTTACGTCGCTCTACCACAACTCGACATTTTCAGCCATGTGGGACAAGTTGAGCGCTTGTCTCAAGGCCATTCGAAAACGCGAGGGCATGCTCAACGTTGCCACCATACTCTTGCCCCTGATCGAATCGTTGATGGTGGTCTGCAAGAACACCACAACCAACGATGACCCTGCGCATAACCAGGCCGGCAGCAAGGAGATGCTTCTTTCTAGCCCTCCACCCGAAGCACGTACCGCCAGCCTTTTCTTTTCTTTCACGGAAGACCATCGACGCATTCTCAATGAGCTTGTGCGCCACAATCCCAAGCTCATGTCTGGTACTTTCGCCCTTCTAGTCAAGAATCCGAAGGTTCTGGAGTTTGATAACAAGAGGAACTACTTCAACCGGAGCATCCACTCGCGGTCTGGCAACAGCCAGAATCGACCGTCTTTTCCGCCCCTGCAGATTGGCGTCCGGCGTGAGAACGTGTTCCACGATTCTTTCAGGTCACTGTTCTTCCTGTCGGGCGATGAGCTCAAGTACGGCAAACTCAATATTCGTTTCCACGGCGAAGAAGGCGTGGACGCAGGTGGTGTTACTCGCGAGTGGTTCCAAGTCCTTGCGCGGCAGATGTTCGACCCCAACTACGTCCTGTTTACTCCAGTTTCCTCAGACCGGACAACTTTCCATCCCAACAAGCTTAGCGCTATCAACGACGAGCATTTGGCCTTCTTCAAGTTCATTGGTCGCGTCATTGGCAAGGCTCTGTACGAAGGTCGTGTACTAGACTGCTTCTTCAGCCGAGCCGTATACAAACGCATCCTCGGCAAATCAGTGTCAGTCAAGGACATGGAGTCGTTTGACCCTGACTACTACAAATCCCTTTGCTGGATGCTCGACAATGACATCACCGATATCATCACCGAGTCGTTTTCCGTGGAGGACGATGCGTTTGGGGCAACCAAGGTTGTAGACCTGATCCCCAACGGGCGGGAGGTACCAGTGACGGAAGACAACAAGCACGAATACGTCCGCCTCGTTGTCGAGCATAAGCTCCTGTCGTCTGTCAAGGAACAGATGGAGAACTTCCTCTTTGGTAGGCGACCCGCAATGGAGTATGCCATGGAAAACCCTTACTAATTTTCTTTAGGCTTCCACGAAATCATTCCGGCAGAGCTGATTTCCATCTTTGACGAACAGGAACTGGAATTACTCATCTCAGGCCTACCAGACATTGATGTTGACGATTGGAAGAGCAACACAGAGTATCACAACTACAGTCCATCTTCGCAGCAAATTCAGTGGTTCTGGCGAGCCGTCAGATCATTCGACAAGGAAGAGCGCGCGAAGCTACTCCAGTTCGTCACCGGAACCAGCAAGGTACCGCTCAACGGCTTCAAGGAACTGGAGGGTATGAATGGTGTTAATCGCTTCAACATTCACCGCGACTATGGCAAGAAAGACCGACTGCCCACTTCGCACACATGCTTCAACCGTAAGTCTACGTATATCCTTGTCTACTGTGCAACCGAGTGCAGACCATGAACTGACACAAACCACGCAGAACTTGATATTCCTGAATACGATAGCTACGACGTCCTACGTTCGCAGATCATGAAAGCCATCACGGCAGGAAGCGATTATTTCGGATTCGCGTAAACACGTCGACTTTGCGTCAAGGCAGGCTCATGTGCAGTTTGGTTGTGCGTACTGGGCTAAAACGATAGGCGGGCGACGTTAGTTGGTGCAAACTGGCTACGGAATACCCAGAGTCCCTGCTCTTCATAACCATGTTCATCTCGAATTTGCCTTACCCATGATCTTGGTTCAACAGCAGTGCTTGACTATCGCGCATGGCATACCCTTTTGGGATCACCATTCCGCCCCATTACCGCGAAATATCATTTCTTTACAGGCTTCCTAGTGTTCCTGACTGTCAAGGAGAAGTGCAGGTCTCTGATGGCAGCAGGCCACTACCGGAGGCATAGCATATTATTTATTCATGAGGGATTCACATGGTTCGGGTGGCCCAAGGGTCTGTACATAGACTGGGAACATAGATGTACGGGAAATGAAATACACATGATTTCTAAATCTAGTCGCCTACGAACGTTGATTTGGACCTGCGACACCTACGCCAACGTATCGCCGGGCACATGTCACCAAGACGACCTTTCAATTCGCATGTAGACTGCTGAGTGATTTGCTGAGACCCTATGGCGGCTGACACCATCGGGATCATCCGCGGGTGGGGGGGGGGG